>ML218807.1:26134-87661 GCA_004785975.1 Popillia japonica
AAACTATTGTCGCTATCGTTTAGTACTCATAAAACAGTTATATATTTGTCTCAATTTTTTTTTGATGTCTTATAGTTTTGGAGATATTAAAGTAAATAGCGAAAGGTAGTGTTGGCTCTTGGTAGCCTCCACTCCCGGAAACGGGCGATTTAGCATCTATAAAAGTTACCATCGTTCTTACACTGCATCAGTCTACAAACCCACCAAATTATCATTTAAATCGGTCACCACCACTTGACTGTGTTTCCTTGTAAGTTAAAACTTTGGAAGCTTTGGTAGTTGCTGAGAAACTATGTATGTATGTATATTTGAAATTGAAGCTCTGACTCTGGTCTAGTCTTTTCATAAGAAACGGAAATGGTAGCAGCAAAGGCTAGGATTTTACTTGATTAAGTGTGCTTTTTATTGTTTAGTGCTTTTAACAACTCATTTGTATGTTCATCAGAAGCAGTCATCAGACCTTGAGAATCTGAAGACTCAAACAGCGCAAAAGATTTCTGCACCAAATTTAGTGACCCACCAGCAGAAACTCTCCAGCATTGCTCTACCTAATTGAGATGATTTGGCAGATACCACAGGTAAAAACTAACCTGATCAGATAGGGCATCAAACACGAAAAAGACAACTGCAGGAGATGAAACGCTTCTTGTTATGTTCTTACTGCCTCACCAAATGCACCGTTAGCAACTTGTGGCTCGACAAAAAGGGAAGCAGACATAGCCCCACAATACTGAGCTGAAAGATTATGAAACTTTTCGGGCACGAAAAAGTGAAGTTTTATCCAGACAAGACTTCTGAGAATTCTGATGTTTCCAATCTTTGACAAACAGTTTGCCATTAATGTACTTAATCAATTACCTAATAACGAATACCCGTTTCACACTTTATTGCAAACGTCCTTATGTATGTAGTTTCTTTGATTCATACAAGCATAAAATAGGTACAATATATTCTCAGTTCAACACCTGGTGTGCTTAATATTTTACATTTATTTACCATCAAATATAAAATTCAGTTTAGACGACATAACCGTCCTACAGTTGTTCTCTATTCCTCATGACCAAATTAAAGACCTTGAATCACTTGAAAAGCAAGCATTGTGGATAAAGCAAAGACGGTGTTGATCAACCAATTGTTAAAGCATATTTACGCATAATTTTTGCATAACAATCATACATGAGCATTCATATAGTATAACCAAGAACAAGCAGGATGGGTGGTGTAATGGCGAGATGGTCAATTGATAATTTTTATTTCACAATCTTGCAATTTTAGCTAAAACCTTTCTTATTTTGTGAGGTAGAATTCTTTGGGTATCACCGTCCCAATTTACGTAACATAATTCGTTATTTTGGAAGCCAGTTTTCGTGTTGTAGTCCATCATGGATTCCTGGATTCCTCTAGTATAATGAAGAACCATCCAGCAAGCTTTTGCACATACTTTTTTTATCTGAAAATAATGAGCAAACATGTGAAGGAAGACAATATTATGGACTTTGGTCTCACAGCAGATTATGCTTTAGTATAATCTCAAGCTAGGTTTAGACAGCTTCCCCAAACAATGGACTGCGAACCAAGTCCGATTTGGATTAGAGGAGGTTGCACCATTACGCAATTATCTCTGAATTTCTTGACTTAGACTATTTTCTTTATCATTAGAACTTATTTTTCTTTACTTACATATTTATGACTGGTTTTATCTTTGACATTTATCTGAAGCAAATTAGGATCTTATCTTATCTTAAAAGACCTAAGATATAAATTAGAACATTTACGCAGATCTATCATTGGAGGAAATATGGCATTCTCCAAACGCACCTTTCCATTTCATTTCAATTCACACATATCGACTCTGTACTCGCCAACACTTTAAAGAAATTGATGATAATTTTCACACCCAAGCACTATCCCAATACTCTCAAAAACACACAAAGGGAAGCACATAAAAGAGCCATTTATTGAAAACGTAGCACCTGCAGCGCACCCTCCACTTTTTAACAGACGCAAATACGAACACACATCCCAAAATGAAGTGCTTACCGTTCCGTATATTAAAATCTCCCAGATCAGATTCCGACTTTTACGCCATTGCGATTGCAATTTAATGCGGTGCAGTCGTACTGCTGGCGCCCCGAAGGCGACTTGCTCGAAGAGCACGATCACGCTGTAAATAAAGCCAACCAATGACTGAAAGTCTGTACACGGGTAAGTTAATGTTGAACGGTAAATCAGACGGTGCTGCGCTCGGGGGATTCGCCCGAATCGGCACAGAGAACCGGATGGGGTAGGATGCCCTCGCCTACCGACATTATCAAATTCTCTCGTATACGTTCCGGTTTCGCACGGATCCTGAAGGTAGAGGACGAACGCACACATCGGACGTTCAAAATTCCTTTTTATTACCTGCCCGATCGGCCATATTCGCGCGCACCGGTCATTACTGGAACGCTCTATTGCCGTAATTTATTTGGTCGTAAATTTTTTCCGTGCAAGTTTGTAGATACGCAATATTATTGGAAATTTTCCGGAGGGCGGTATAAAAACCTAGCAGATTCATTGGAACGATGTTACGAAAACAACATAAATTTGCTAGTGTTGATTAAGAAGCATTAATTACAATAAAGACCGTAAAAAATAGGTTATATTCAGTAGAATCTACAGTAGATGGAAAATAATTAGGTACGCACCAATGTTTCTAATCTGAAACTTTATTGAATATCTATTTGCGTAAATCTTCCATAAATCTATCGATTTCCTTCGAAACGGCATCCAAATTCTTAGAGGCCTCGCTCTTTAGTTGGCCCATAGTTTCCTTCATCTGCGACGTGAAAGATTCAGCACACACTGAAGCTGTTTTCTTGAGAGCACTCAATAGGGCTGTGTTGATTTGTTCCCTCGTATCACTCAGAATATTCTCGGTAGTCAACCTCAATTCTTTTATCAATTTCTCGTATTCTTTCTTGCATTCCGTTGACATCTTCTGTTGTGTGGTGTGTGCAGAATTATATTCTTGATTGCCTTTAATAGTAGCGTTAATTTTTTTAGAAAAAATGTCAAAATATTTGTCACAAAATGATATGTGTCAGATTTGTAAAATTTCAGATTTGTTTTATATTTTAAAACTAACGTCAGTAGTCAATAACCAAAAATCAAATCATTCAGTGTTTGTAGGCAGATTTTGACAATAGCACTAATATCTTTTCTGGAAGATATCCTGAATTGGGCGATTCTATACAACAATGATGACATGACATCAAATAAGACGTAGGATAAGAATCATTTTTCGAAAAGATTGTTTTATAAAAATGTAAATTCTCTGATTTTGTCTAATAATGTCCCTCATTTCTCTTAAAACCTTCAATCAATAGCAATATGAGCAATAAGTTCTATTAGATGAAGAAGATTAGATGAAGACAAAGATGATATACATATGTACCTACAGCTTTTCCATTGCATAGTGGGGTATGTATCCTGCCAAAGCTTCTATGGCATTTAAAGGATTCTATGTATAAAATTGGCGAACATGTTTAACCAATTTACTGCAGTTCTTGGTACCTTGATATCCTTCTCCAGGACAGCAGAAAAAGAGAAAGGCAAAATTTTGAACCGAAATGACAACTATTTAAAACAATTTAGCGTAGTTGTGCATTATTTCCCCATAGATGAGCAAACGGCGCCATATTGCAATAGACATCTAAGGAAGATGTTCATAAAGAACAAACCTGTTAGATTGTTCTTCAATTTATGCTACTTGGCAATCCAGTACCGGATAACATGTCTTCCAATTTTTGCCAATTAAGGAAAACAGTCTGATAAATCTGTCAACAATTTTGAGTCTGTCTTCAACGTCCATACCTGTTACAAAGCGTATCACTTAAGAATGCTTACATTCTGCTTACTCCGACAACTGCTTTACAAGTGTGATAACTAATGTAATCCTAGCTACTACAAAACCTTTGGTGTTTTTGTCGCTAGTGGTAAAAGAATGCCCTCTTCATTCAAGAAAAAGATGGTTGATGATGAATGAAACGTGGATAGGGGATGTCAAATGAAATTGATTTATACAGTTGTTTCATTAATGCTGTGAGACAAGACCTGCTCCTTCTAACGTCAAACAGTTCAATACCAATCGACCATCATAAGCGGTTGCTATGAAGTGTAAGACCACTGTGATTGTCATTGAAGTAGATATAAAATTCTACGTAAAGCAGGATGCATATTTATTTTGTAGCAGATGAATTCTGCTCCTCTGATCCTAACGACTTAGAAAACTCTCTTAGGAAACTCCTTCACCACGACCTTCCCGATCTATTGTAATCTCCAGTAATTCTAGAAGGCGCCCTCTAACTTTGCCCTCTTTATGAGGCTTAACGTCCTTGAGAGCGGCTCCTGTATGTAGCTCTGTGCTGTGGGATACTCTGTGCCCAAAATTAGAAACCTTGTCCTTGCCAGGCCTTCGTAGTGGCACATTACATGGACTGGGGTTTCTTCCTCCTCCTTGCAGAATCTTCATATAGCATCTTCCGTCAGGCCTATGTTGTACATATACCTATTTAGTCTACAGTGACCTGTCAACAGACCTACCATCATTCTGGCGGTTTTCCTGTCTTTATCCAGCAGGTTTCTAGTGAATTCAGGCCTCTGTTCTTTTATGAACTCCTTTGCCTGTCTTTGTCCAGGTGATCTTTGCCACCATTGGCAAGTATAAGCTGCGATGACTTCATAAGGTGGTTTTGAAAGCAGCCTATCTGTATTTTGAAATCAGTTTGACTAGCTTTGAAAGCTGCTTATCCAGTTATAAACGATTTTTCAGAATAACTTAACTGATCTGGAAAGAAACTTCTTTGAGGTTAAACTAGTTTTGAAAGTACTTTGATCTGATTTTAGCTGATTTACGAAAAACATCTGAGCAAATTTTGAAAACAACCTATATAGTTTGGGGCTGCTTTAAAAAACATCGTAGCTAATCTAGAAAGCAACTTTTTTAAGTTCGTTTTAAAAGTAGTTTATCTGATGCTAAAACCAGATTAGCTAGTTTTGAAAACATTCGGTTTTGGATGGCTTTTCAAACCAGTTTAGGTGTTCTAGAAAGCAGCTTGATTTTTAAACTAGTTTTAAAAAGCTAATCTGTAGCAGATTTTAAAACCAGCTCATCAAATTTTGAAAGAAGCTTAGCTAGTTTTTAGTTGCTTAGCTGATCTAAAAAGCGATTTGTTTGCTCTGGGCTAGTTTTCCTGGTTTCTAACAGATTTCGAAACCACATCATCTAGTTTTGAAAGCAGCTGATCCAATTCTGAATAGCTTTTCACTAATTTTTATCTGACTTTGCAACATAACTAGCAAATTTCTAAACCAGCTGATCTACTTTAGCTGTGTCTGAAAACAGTTTAGGTGATCTAAAACTAAAAGTTGTTTATCTGGTAGTAAGTTTATTTTAAAAGCAATACCTCATTTTCAGTTATTTCTGAAACCACTAGGTTTGAAAGTAGCTAATCCAATTCTGAATAGATTTCCACAAGAGCGTAGCTGAACCAGAAAGTAGCTTGTCTGGTTTTAAATTTAGTGGTACAGCTAATTGGGGTATGATTTTGGAACTTGATTAGCTAGTTTTGAAAACAACTTATCTGTATCCGAAAACAGCTCTGCTGGTTTAAAAAACCGCTAAATTTTAAAGTAATTTATCTGATTTATCTAGGAAGTAGCTTAAAAGTTGATTTCAAAAGCGATTTAGCTAATTTGTAGCTATTTTAGAAACAAACTTAGCAAACTGTAAAAGTAGTTTATCTAGATTTTAGGAGCCTTTCAGAACAGCTTAGCTCATCTGGAAACCGGTTTACATAGTTTTAATTTAGTTTTCGAAGTAGTTTATCTGGCTTGTAGCTGACTCTGAAACCACCTCAGCTAGTTTTAAAGGCACTTATCCAGTTTTTAATGTTTTTCTAAAACAACGTGAATGATCTGAACTGCGGCCCGTTTTGGTTTTAAGCTATATAGAATGTAGTTTAGCTCATTTTTAGCTAATCTAGATTTTTGTATGTTTTTAAAAATATCTTAGCTAAAAATCGATTTACGGGTTTTTGAGCAGGATTTGAATGTAGGTTATTTGATTCTTAGCTAATTTTAGAGCGAACTTCATAAAATTTATTTTTTTTTACATGTGCAATGGGTAGTATGCATACTTTACAGAATAAAATACATAACAGCAAGCTCCAACTAATGACTCTAGTATGTGGTAACATCTAGTGATCAAAGCACTAGAAATGAGAAATATCTTGGAACAAATTTTAATAAATAATACTTGAATTTCTACTTTCAGTAAATATAAAAGAAAGAAGATCTGAAGTTGCAAAACTTGACTCGTATATGAATCCTGTTTGTAATTTTATATTCGCTATCCCATATAATCAAATAATCATTGATCTTTTCTCGGAATAACTTCGCCCGCTTTAGAAGTTCAGAAATACTTCTATTTACATTCGTCTTCATTAACCGCGCAATAGAGTAAGTTCGTCCGGCTAGAGCCAGTAGCGCACATAATATACAAAAACAAACAAAATCTCCCGACATTTATTACTTTTCTTGGCGGAATAAGAAAGCGCAGCGTACCGACGACCGGCGCTACTGTTTAGTAGTCAATTGCGAAGAACTTCCATTACTCGATGCAAGTCTGGGGCGTCTTGTATTCTAAAACGTCGGGATTTAATTACACCGAAGCATACTACTATTATCCGAAGAGAAAAGATTAATGAAGGCGAAATAAAAATCGCAGCAGCTATCAGGGGCTCGAGGTAGCTACCGCGGGTGGTGTAATGGTATATTAAAACGGGCGTCTCGGCTTTAATACATTTTTAATTGCGATTTTTGCATTTTAATCTACCACCTTCGACTCGAAAACCCAATTAATTTGTCACTGTCGTTGCTGTTTTATCCGGATCCAGCGTAGATGCAATTTACAAGTGGCGGTTGTGGTGGTGTTGGTGGTAGTGGGGTTCGTTCTTCATTAAGGAAAATATCCTTGGTAAATGTTGGGAAGGCTAAAACGAAAAAACGGAAAATTTATGGGCAATTTTTTTCTCCTAACTTGATCTTTAATATGGGTAAAATTTAATAATAGCTCGGAATTGCTTGAAGGTTTTAAATAACTTAATTAAACTGATTTAGCTCGCTTCAACAGTTTATTAAATAATATCCCAGCATTAGAAATCCTAAGGGTAAAATGTGGATAAATTCATCAATATCAAATCACCGTCAGTGCTGGGGAATTTTAAATTCCATCGGAAAACTTCTCTATGCCGAGGATGTGAATTACTTCCCTTGGTTCGAAGCAGTCTCTGGCGACGCATGAATTAAACTGGGTTAGAACTAATGCCCCTCATATAAAACCCTTCGACTGCAGATAGTAAAGTTTTAAACTTCTCGGCTCTGCGACGACATATATCTATTGGCTATCTTTGGAAATTGAAGTTATATGGCTATAGAGGAATGTACGTTATGAGTATAGTAAGACTAATGGAAGGTAGTGAGCGTTTTTCTATAACAAATGGGTGCTTCGTGACGCTTTAACACAAAATTAATAATAATAATAATAATAATAATAATGATAATAATAATAATAATTCTCAAACCATAAACCTAAAACTTCCACTTTATCTATTAAAAACAATAATTAACTTCTAACTCCACGATAAAAGCTAAGATCAACCTAACTATATTCACGTTAATAAGACGGAATACCACCGAGACCAACTCGTTGTTGAAATATTGACGGCGGGAAAATTTGAACAATAATTACGTGTCCCTTATCAAACAACCGGCGAAGATATTACAACAGAGAGGGATCTCTTCCCGTGGTAGATATGCCACTGCTGTAATGAGTCGTGAAGGTGATATATTAGTGGGAAACGAGGGGCACCATCTCAAGTCTAAGCAGGGAAGATGTTCAGCCTTCAGGCGACAGCAGAACTCGATTAGGTATCTCCACTTCGCCGCGAATTTAAATATTGAATTAACTCCTGTTAGACATACGACATCGCCCGAATATAATGGATGACAATAATATCTCATTACCGACATAATTAGCAGGTTATGTATTCCCCTCTGTTTTGTGCGATATCCAAATGTATCTGCGGGATATGTCATGCATAAGGTATTGTTTTCAAATCAGGTTTCTGGTTAATATTGAGTGTTGCTAATTAGGTAATTGTTACTAATAGTTTGTTGTGGTACGTCTTAGTAAAAACTTGCACACTGCACCCATGCAAATAGATACAGACTTTGGCTTTTTAGTAGGAATAAATGAAAAATTTGAAGACCTACAAGAAATCTTTGCTAAGTTCCAAACTAGTATCCCCAAAAAATACCCAAGAAAAATATACAAGACGAAAACGATTTGGAATTGGATTGGCAACAAATTACGCAAGCTTTAAAGACAATTATCTATAATTATATAGTAAGCGAAAGATAGATTTATGGGAGGAAGACGATGTATCTAGAATCCATCACATAATTAAGAAAAATTAAGAAAAACATTTCATCATTCTATCACATCATGTCATCACATAAGATTAGTGATCTGATAGATCTGATGTATCTCACAAAGCGGTCAAGCATTTAACATGCAAATTTCTTTATAAAGAACCAAGCAGAGTAGAGAAGTAGGAGATCTGAGAACAATGGACACTATAAAATCACAAATACAGGGTTGGTATAAAGTATGGAAAACAAGTAAATATCTTTTAAACGAAAAGGACTATATTTTTGAAATTTGACGAGGCAACTTTTTGTTTAAATGGAACTGTTCATCAATACTCAAGGTATTGCGCAAATGAGAATCCTGATTGGATTCATGAAGCACATACCCAGCATCCACAGAAGTTGAATGTTTGGATAGGAATTGTCGAAAATAGAATTATCGCCCCATTTTTTTTTTATAGACGGAAACTTGAATGGTCACAACTATTTCAATTTACTCAATAAAGAAATTACTCCTGCACTTCAAAAGAATGGGCAGTTACCACAAAATGTTTGGTTTCAACAAGATGAAGCACCTCCCCACTACGATAGACGATTACCGATTTTCTGGATGCGAATTTTCCAAATAGATGAATTGGACGTAGGGGATTCATATAGTGGCCTGCTAGTTGTCCGGATCTTAGGCCGTTAATTTTTTTTCTTTGGGGTTAGCTAAAATCACGTGTTTACGTGAGAGAGAGAGATGACCAACATGCTTGCAAGAATGATTGATGAATGTCAACTAATACGTGGAGAAGGTTAGAGAGAAGGGCTTAAAGTCTTGGAGAAGGTGACTCAAGAATTTGTTAATAAGATAGGATATTGTCAGAAGGTGAGCATTTTGAACATTTGAATTAATTTTGTTTAAATTATTATTCTCAGTAGTGTAAAGTAAATAAATTTACTTATTTTAAAGCGAGTTATTTCTCGTTTTTACAAATTATTTCATTATTTGCACTAAACCCAATATGTACGAATTCGAAATAACAAACTCTTTCAAAATCTGCAAAAATATACAGGGCGTCTCATTTAAATTAAAAAAATTGAGGGTATTTCTGGATAAACCGGAAGTATATTATTAATAAAAAAATGTACATCAGATGCATTTTGCCCTATTGCACTTTCCGGTTCCATGTTTTGTCTAAAAGACATTTACTTGCTTCCATACTTTATCCCAACCCTGTACATACATATGTAGATGACTCACAAAAACTTTCCAATACAGTTGAATCCTTTATAAATAGTGTTGATTCTTTTACGAATAATACGCCACCGTCTGAAGTGATATTTGAAGAGAACTAAAAAAAAGAAATGTGATGGAAGTTTCTATCCATGAGGAATATAGGAAGTTATACAAATTATTATAATTTACCCGTTAAAGACCATGAAGCCAGGCACAAATGAATATACGGCAGCAACCAGTAGATGGACACCAGTTTGAAAATTATTAAACCCGGCTTAGAATAAAATAAATTTATTACACTGCAATGTTAGCATCCATTTCTTCATTTTGCAGATGAAGAATATTTTTGATTTCCTTAGACCCAATAGCAACCAAATGCCTACACTTTACTATCTCATAAAAAATCTAAACCTTTCAGTAGTCTTTGGATAGCTTTGGGAAAATTCCAGGAATCTGATGGTGCCAAATGAGGACTGTTCAGAAAGTGCGACACAACCATCAATGTCAGGCTCATCACTACCTTCATTATTTTGATAATTAACAGTACTGCAGTGCAGTTTGAGGTTATTGTGGAAAAAGAAGAAAATTCGTCCTTATAGTGCTTACCTTGCAAATACCTTTCGTTAGTAGTAAAGTTTTTTTAAAAGACTTTGTAGTATCTCAAAGTGTTTGCCAAATATCCAACATGACTAACTGTCTTTGCATTTCAGAAAGTAGCAAATAAGACCAAGACTTGTTCTGATAGAACTCCTATTAGTTTTCTTCCTCTGCGACTTGTTTTCAGAGATCCTTCTGACATAATTCTTCTTGTAATTAATGTATTTACGATCTCCTTTTTGGAGACTTTATACATCAATCCCTCTACGTAAAACATCGAAATTCCTGACAAAATTGATTGAGGATTTAAGAAAACTTTTTCCATCACATTATCTGAATATTAGTTAGAAGATAAAAATACTAAACTGTTCGCTACATTAAAAGGCACAGGCTAAACGATGTATGTAGTCACATAAATGGCTGGGAGAGCCATATCAGCAGCAGCAGCTTATCTAACCCCCAATTTGAAAAAACTACCGTCAAAATAATTACTGATATTAAAAAGTTACGAATATCTTACTACGAAGAGGTCCAATTCGATCAGATTCGACTTCGAGATAAAGACCAATCTGTTTGGCTAACATACTGGATCAGCTGTATGATGCATGATTAGCGAGCAGCTGGAAACGGAACTACAACACCTTTGATTCTTTTTCTAAAAAGCAGTTATATGTACATATTTGTCAAAAGTAGATCAATCCTCCACATCATAAAATCATTGTTGAGTGTTTAAAAAAAAACTGTTTTTGAACAACAGTGGCAATATGCTGTCCTACAGTTCCTCGTCTATCATGAAGAGAGCATTCAGGAATATTGTGTAAGACATGATCCTGAATTTAAAGTGAATAGAGAGCGAAGTGCTCACATAATTCTGCAAGCTAAAAAGCAGAGAGATCTTATGTCCAAAGCAATTGAAACAATTCAGGAATTAGTCACCTGTCAGAAAGTTCAGAAGATAATAAACAATAAATTAGTAGAATGCAAGCATCTAAAATGAAATGTCTGAGAAAGATTGACAGAATAGCTGTAAATTTTGAAGTCTATAGCACAGAGGCAAAACCACCCCAATGGTTTGGCCATCGCGTTTGGTTATCAGCGCAATGACCAGTTAAACTAATATGGTGAATAGAAATACTTGGCAGAAGATTTAGGTAGAAGCTTCAGAAGCCATAGAATGACGTCCAAACAAATTGTGCAGAATGTTAAGAAACATAGGTGTGTTGGCAACTAAAACGGATTCAGTTCATACATCGAAAATCTAAGAAAAACTGGGAATCAGTTGACAAGGCTTGAGAAAACCTTTACAAAAATTATACCCAATCTAGGAAGACCTAACTGTACGAAAACGAAGCATTATATGAACGATAACGTCTTGGATTGTATTGTATAAGAAGGGTCGTATAGGCTCTGTAATCTCACCTCACTGCGACCTGTTGATCTATTGTGAATACCCCATTCTTTCAGTACCATTCTAATCCGATGTTCCTAACGAATTCCAGGATTAGTTTGGGTGCCAAGGCCTTAATCTGTTCAGGCGTTACAGTCGCCTGTCCTAGATGCTGAAACCTTCGCCGGCCCAGTGCTTCGCACTCGCAAAGTATGTACTCGGCTGTTTCAGATCTCAGTTCGCAAACGCGACACAAGTCTTCATCAGCTTTGCCCATCTTTCAGAGGTAGTACTTTAGAGGGCAACGACCAGTAAGTAGGCCGGTAAGGGACCTTAAGTCTGATTTTCTTAGATCAAGAAGTTTTCTATTACTATTTGGCGAGCAGTTGATGAATTTCTTCGCCTGTGTTTGTCCGGGTGTTTTCCTCCAGAGGGATGCCATTTCTTTTGCTTCCCAATCTTTAAGTTCCTTCTTCAGCTGGTGTTCTGACACGCCAAAGAAGGGTTCGGGTCCAAGGAAGTGCATGTTTGCGGCTTGTCTAGCAAGTTCGTCCGCCATATTTCCTTTGGTATTCGTGTGCCCTGGAACCCACATTAGGGAGACCCTGTTATTTGTGGACAGTTGCGTCGCATTCACCCGACATTCCCAGACCAACTTAGACTCAAACCTGTGAGTGGCTAGAGGTTTCAGAGCGGCCTGGCTATTGGTGCATATATAGATGTTGGCATCCTTCAAGCCTTTGTCTAGGTTTTCTCGGATGCAAAGATCTATAGCATGTATCTGCGCTTGAAAGATTGTTGGAGATGTTCCTAGGGCTCTGGAGATGTTGGTAATTGGTCCATGAACGCCAACCCTCACCCCGCTGCTGGTTTTGGATCCGTCTGTATACCAGACACGGGTTCCATTTTCAAAGTTGGCTCCACCAGAGCTCCATTCCTCGCGGCTCGGAAATAGCACCCTAAATGGTCGCTCGTGATGTAATTTGACAGTCATGCTGTAACGTCTTGGATGCAGTAGCTTGAAACTGCTTGGTCGTATTTCTGGAGTACATACTTCCAAAAATCTTTGACGATATTATGATAAAATTTAATTTTTTTTCCTGAAGAAGTAATTGGAGTCATGGTAAGATTAGGTCGTTATTTAGAGAAGATGAAATTCATAATCTAGACTGCTAGAGATTATACAATAGAAGGAGACCCAAGCTAATTTCGTAACGGCAGTAAAGCACTAACTTATGGCTTACCAAAAAAATTTTACTATAAATCATTACAAGCATAATTATTAACTCTATATATAAGTAACATCAATTATATTCTTGCGACATACCCTAATTATATTTCGGCCTTCTAAAAATCTCAGTTATTTCAACCGGCACAATATGATCGCAATCTCTCAACGTTTCGGCGTACAGTTATCAACCATCAATCATCATGCACACACGTAAGGTCTTATAATAGCGGAGGGTAGCTCCGAGATCATACGACCAGAATCTCCCCCGGGAGGGGGGGCAAAAATGACCTAATTTTTAAAATGTCCCGTCGTGAAACGTGAGTGAATTTTTCACTGTCAAAGTACAAGAGGGACTTTAACTTTAAATTAAAAGAAGAAATCCCATTTCCGTTCCCCCGAATATCTCCCTTATTCCGCGCCCCCAACCGGCCAGCGACGCAAACGGCTTGTACTACTGCGATATTCGAAGGAATGGAAGTTATGTTCGCCTTCGTTATATAATGTGATAAAAACATTCCTACTTTATACGGTCTCTTTCTTCCGTGTTATTCAGTTCCTTTTACTGTGGCTCACGTCTGGCAACTTTTGTATGTGTATGTACCTACGTGGAATAGAATTGGCTGAGTTTCTGTGTTTGTACATCTCCATAAGGAAGATATACTGTCATGTTTGTGCATAATTTTGTCCTTTTTCCCAGTCTATAATCTTTAGTATAAGAATCGGATTTAATATAATTAAAGTGATATGTCAACAAAGTAATCCTCCATAATCATTTTACACTTTAGGAGCATTATTTCTTTCTAGGGAAAACACGGTTTTATCTCTGAAGCCAATTCCCTTTTCAGCTTAAAAACGAGACGGAGGTGCGACTTAAAATTTAAACTTGAAACATCGGAGATTTTCCTTTTAGTAGTATTACATGACAAGATTACAGTAGGGTATAAGGGCGGATATAGCCAGGCCAGCAACCAGCGCACCGGCTAAGACCTACATGTATAATATGAGGGTTAGGTTGAGGAGCAGAGGGGCAAGAATTAATTTCGTCGTAATATGAACATTGTTCCGTTTATCGAGCCCCAGTGTAAACCGTGTCTTTATTGTCGGATCCAGTTTCCGAAAGATTAGGCAAAGACCTGGTTTTAGCATACCGATCTGAATAGGAAAGTGATACGTTACGACTAGCGCCTTCACTGTAGTATCGGTGGCGTTAGACCGAACCAACAGAATGTTTATCTTAGTGAATCTGTTCCTGTTCTGTGCGCTAATGTAATTTAGCAGAATGTGGAATCTTTCTGGGAAAAAGCAATAAATAAAATACCGGAAGTAATACGGTTTATGTTGGAAACGTGAAAGTTTTTCAATCGGTTTAATACCAAACGTTTATGTTACGTTTGAAATTGTTTCAACTTGTTGGTGGATGAAAATAGTTTAAGCTTAGATTGTGTTGTTTCTAGAAGAAATTTTAATAATATTGATACCGTTGAAATAGCAGTAGCTCAAATAATAGTTGACCTTATATCCTCTTTTTGTTCAAACCCATAATTTGTTGTTATTTATTAATATTTATTATTTCTTAATAATTAGTTCCTCTAAGAAAGGGGCAGGATTAAATGAAAGATGCAGGAAAACAAATTGTGCTTTTTATTTATATATCGAAGCATTTTAAATATTTTTTGATATAAAACACGTAAGTACATCGTCTTTTATTAAACAAGAAAACAATAGAAATATTAATAAATAAACTAAACAAATATATTACAAAAACTATATTTTATACATTTAAAATAATCTCCAGTCATACCACATATTTATTAGACATTAATATTTCAGATTTTTCAAACTCATTTATTAACGAAGATTATCTAGTAATGATGAACTAGAATTGGAAATGTATAACGAATATAACATTGTTTCATTTAAAGTAAGGACATTTGAATAAATTATAAATCCTTATAACTTATTGGGAATACTTCCTAAGCAATACGCTATCTGGTGGCCGTTTGTGGAACACTTTCATGTGGGATTGGGTGCGTTCGTCAGACCACAGCAGACAAACGTGTTTTGCGATTAGGTTGACGAACATGTTGACAGTTGTATAGGTATCTGGTGACCGATCACGTGCTACCGCCATAATTTCAAATACTGATTACCGTTTGCAGCAATAAGCATAATTTTTTTACGCTTGGAAAAATGGCGACCGCTTGCTAAACACGTTTGCAGCATAAAATGACAGGTTATCCCACATAAAAGGCTTACAGCAGTGCCGATAGGGGCGCTGCAATCTTATAAAGTTTTCCCAATATGCCTTAAAACTAAAAAGTCAATTCGCATCAAGTTGGCAGCGCTAAATGTAATTTGGCAAAAATATAATGTTGCCTATATTGAGTAGGTAACTTCATTGTTTGTAACAGCGTCGTCTAATTGTCAAAAGTTGGCATATCATAAATGTCAAATGATTGACAGCTAATTATGACAGTAGGTGAAAAAGGTTACAAAATAATTTAAAACTATGTAACTTAAAAAACAAAAATTTTATGATTGCAGTTGCTGGTGGAAGTTTTGTTATGTTAACACTGCTGTACTAACACTTAAAATGGTTCAGTTTTATATTTTTTGGTGTGATGTTTTTGTTAGTTGAAGTTGTTAGTGAAAAGAAAGACATGAAGACTGATCAGATTATATAAAACAAAAAATGTTAGAAATGATTGGAGCCAAATAAAGAGGGAGATGCAGGAAAATATGTTTAAGATTATCTGATCCCTAATAATATTGCAAGCACATTAAGTGCAATCAGAAAATAGATTCAAACCAAATTAGGGCTAGTAAATTTTGGAAGAGGAAAAAATTAAAAGCAATTAAAAAATATATTGTGATGGAATTATAGCATAGAAAAAAATCAAAGGATTGTAGATGGAGAAGAAGAATCAACCAACAAATACAAAAATGCGGAGGCTGAAGCGGTTGGCGCATGATCTATACATGCCAGAGTATACAAAGATTTGGCGGAATAAATTCATAGAAAAAAGATGTGATTGGAACCAGTTGTGGTTAATGAAAAATATGCAAAATTCGAAGTCTAGAACAGCAGAGCAAAGAATAAGTGTGCAAGGTAGGTGCTCATCAAGAAGCCATAGTTTCAGTCCAAACTCAAGCAAAACTTGTTCATAATTGTAGCCCAGCACTGCAAATCTTCTTGCTTTTATTTTTTAACCTGTTTCTTTAATTTTCAAATATTGTGACAGCAAGCTTCAGCTTTTGTTGGGAGTGCATAAAAATCATTTTGCAGCATTTAACCTGTTGGCTTCTCCTTGGAATATGACAGTACCTATAGTTTATAAAATTATAAGAAAATTTAAATACCATTCCTATAGAATATGGCTAATTTGTAAGTGCCATTAAAACGCTTTTAATTGGCAAAATCAATTTTCAGCGAAAAAATCCAAGTATTGAATGATGAAAACTGGAGATCCTCGGTAGATGATGAGGTATCTCCCTCTGAATCTTCGAAAAGTGAATACGTGCTGCGATAAAATGGACGAGGAAATTTTAGATCCTTATTTCTCTGACAGGAACTTAACCACTACGAGATATTCAGACTTTTTTCATTTGACTCTATTCCCGTACAACTTTGTACTCAGATGTAGAGAAACCTGATCGTCTAAGTAATAATTTTTCCAGCAAAATATGATGCACTTACTGTTCTCCCCATTCTGCAACTCTTACAAGCGCTTAGTTAATGTAAGGCGATGTCGAGAGAGATGTTTCCATCAGATCCTTGAAAAGTGTAAAGAAGGTGGCCAGTATCCATAAATAAATAATAAAGTATTTCTTTATGTTTTGCAATAAGAAATGGAGGTGCAAGATATAGGTAACGTCATACTTACAACACGAACCAATCCACTAAGATATCTAAATTATATTTAAAAAAAACACAATGACAAAAATTTAATAATTCTGGCAGTGTTTTCAAAAATTATTAGTTCAATTTTACTAAATTTATACATTACTAAACTCTAAGCTCTGTATATAATTGTGTTTTGCCCCAGAAATAACTAAAATTATTGCAATGCCGTAACAAAGCCGTTTAATACCTTTACAAACACCAAAATTACATAGTTAAAGTTGCAGAGATACTATTAGAACCCACCACCTGACAAAAGAAATCTGTGGTACATGGCGAGACACTAGCTCCTTAAGTGGTATTTCGTGTGAGACTATTGCTACAGATTTTGTGACGTATTTTAGTGTGTGCAATGTGTTCTTACGACTTTGTTACTACCACATTACTCCACCATAAATGTGTCTAAGTAAGTCTTGCCTCGGATACTAGCTAGCTATTATATATTTGTTAAGTTTTTAAAATGTCAATACAATTACAAGTTTCCAGAAAAAAGTCTCAAATTACCTCAAATTTTGCAAAAAGCATCTTCAAAAGACAAATCCTGAAAGAAGCCGATTTAATGTACCAAAATTTACCAGTAAAGGTGCTTAAAAACGGGAAAAACGAATATCACCTCTATTTTACAATCCAAAAATAGGTTTTCAAATTTATTGCAAAATTTTTACCATTTTTTTTTTATTTCGATTGGCTTTTGGTTATATAACGCCGTTGCAACTCCACCAATGCAACGTGGAGTTTTGTGGAAAAGTTGAACGATGTTGCAACCAAAAAAAAGAGGATTCTCGTCCCAAACTTCGAAGCAGTCACCACGCTCGAATTTTCTCCGATTCGTATAAAAAGTTAAATAAAACTTAACCTCGAAAAATAATAGAGGTAACATAACCTGAAAAAAAATCAGACGTCAAGTGGTTTAATTAACCTACACCCAGTACAGTGTCTTACGAGAATAGAAATTTTATATTAACACCATAAATTCTACGCTACCAATTGAGAATATCCCGAACTCCTGATTTCCGAGAAAAAAAAACCATTATCCAGAAAATTCCAAGACATCAGTAAACCAGTAAACGACAAAGATCCATCATACCGATTCCAGATCCGGGGAAACCCACTGTACCTGAATTTCCGAGACACTCAACCACTAGTATCGACGAATTAAGGTTAGGTAATGAACGTCACATAGGGACCAGATAGAAGAATCGTTCTAATTACCTATCTATCCATTTTAAAATCTTTTATCCTTTGTGAACTGATTTTTATAATACTGATCCCGAGAAAACTTAAGGCACTTATAATTTTTTTTTGTGTTCAGTCTAATATTGACCTACGAATATAACTTTATTTTCTTTTGTGTTCGCGATTAATTACCTGTATAATAAATAGGTCAACGAACTGATTTAATTTTAATTGGACGAACACCATCTACTGAATATTAGTTAAAAGTGTTTGATCAATTTTGTCCCATTTAGTAGTAGTTTAATTTTCGTTTTAAAGAAGAAAAAATTAACAAAATAAAGGTTTATTAATCAACATTTTATTAGTTTGTACTAATAAAGATTTTTTACCTTGTAATTAGGAATTTGTTTTTTTATGTGTCTGTCGGTAAGATTGATCGTATACAAACCTTCCCTCCCTGAGATGTTTAAGAGTTTCCAAAATTAGTTTTAAATTTAAGAGAAATAAGCCGGTAAGTAATTTTGTCCTTATCAACGGGTTTACTGTGTGTCTGTGGTTATTAGACAACCATTTAAACACTATAATATTATATTACTTGTGTTCAATCAAGTGTCGCTGAGTGTATATAATATGGTAGTTAATATGCAGAACGTACTAAAAACACTATAAATTATATACGTCATTGAAATACCTAGACATAAATCTCAGCGTTATAGACGCTAATTTGAATTTTATGAGTTATTTTCAAATTATCTATTTACAGAAGTTGTAAGGGCTACTTATTTACTTTATTCAGTTTCATGCTTTTAAATCCCTACAGCTTCCAATGAATAAACTGCTGACCGGAAATTCAAAGGATAATTAGGTAATTTAAAATTTATTTCATGTTGTAATGGCCATATACATATGTATGTATTGAAACAGAGTAGGTAATTTATGTATGCTCTCTGTAGACTTATTCACTGTATACATTTACATGATATATAGCTAGTTTATTTACATCAATATCAAATCAGTATTTCTCTTAAGTCTTAAAGATATATTCTGCTATCATTAATGCCATACTGGTGCCACAGCAACCCATCCCATCTAATTGATGTGGAAAATGCCACCACTGCAAACAAGTCAACCAATCAATCCTGACATCCGTCATTCCATTCATTTCAAGCTTTGGCCGTTCAAATGAATCACCAGTCAAAGAGAATACCTTTGGAGCGAACGGAGAAAGGACCTCTAGCAAAAAAAAATTCCGGTTACAGATTCCATTCAACCTGAATCGTTCATTCTGTGTGTCCTCGTATGTACTACATACACAGGTTAAAGCATTCTCTGATGCTCCGGTACACACATAACCTACATACATACACACACCATCCATATAGACATTCATGTGTACGGAAATAAAGGACGATCGATCTGAACGGTGGGTGCGCGGCCCGTTAGATGGAGCTCGTGTTTCATGTGCCGGACCTTGCCTCGCTTCGGTACGAATGATTGATTGATTGTGTGTCCTTTAATTATAACTCCGGGGCGTCCGGTTGATCGATCGGGCATCGATTATCAAAGAACGCTTCGAATTTCTGCGACACATAGAGAGGCATACATTGATGGTGGATGTAGTAGGTGTAATATAGAAAATAGGAAGTGGATTCTATTCTCTTCGTTGTATTCGACGTTTTTTTTTCCAAGTCCATTAGGGCTATACAGGCCTAGGATATAAAAGAGGATTTGATGTTTCGTTGAATGAGTTGATCGGTTTATATTTGCAATGGGGAGGGATAATAATGAAATGAGCGAAACAAAGGGACAAAAGTTTTGCCAAATGGATTCCGAATTTTTGAAAAAGAATCCTAAAACTTTTTGGAGTAATTTGTTAGTATGGACGACAAGTTGATCCGGTTCAGATCCTACTTCAATACTTCCCCACACTAAAGCATTACTAGACGAAAATTATATCATAATGCATACCTCGTTAAATTCAACGACCAATCGATGCCTTATCTAATTAATAACGACGCCAAAATCAAATAGTGTCACGCTATAGCGGCCGAGCCCTCCTCCCTTGACGTCGAGAAATATTAGGTACCACTTTTTCTCCGGCCCGAAATAAATATCGAACATTAATTTCTTGGTGCGCGAGATAAAGACATAAATATATCGCAGTGGTGGGGTCGCGTTTCTCGTTTTGCGAAATTTACGATTGCCCTTACCCACACCGCCTCCGCCCCCGCTCCACTACTACTTCTCTTCCCGTCTCCTACGTCGTTTCTTTCACGTTTCCTTCCTTGTTTGGTGTACTGGGATCGCTCGGAATATCAGCACACAACCGGTACAATGTTGGCGTTGGCGGTGTCTTAAACACCACGGTAACAACAAACAAAGTTACCCAGAACTTCCTTCGCTATCGCGTCTATCTAATGCCGCTTCCCCCTTTTGTTTTACTTAATCGATTCCCATTTAGAGCGTGTTAATTTCACCCCTCTGAATCACCTCTAGCCCTTTCCTTCCGGTACGTTCGCTCCTTAGAGGTGTCGGATTCAGATTTCTTAAAAAATTCAACCGCCTACTGAGTTTTGTTCCGTCTAAAAGGGGTGACGACCCGAAATGAATGCGTTTTCTTACGGCGCAATTTAATTTTAGAGCCTCTAATTCACACTAGTGTAACGGCAAGAAACAATTTCGCGAATAACTCCAAAACCGATCACCATCATCATCATTACTGTAATGGAACTCATTTCGCGAACAACCTCAAAGCATAATGTTTTTTGCTTCCTCCTTCCACGGTTCAACGTTCTCATTGTATTTCGCTTCGAGCGGGAGTAGCGGTAGAATATCCGAGAGAAAAAAGAAACAATAATCGATACACATGAATTAAGCAGAAAACGATAAAAAGAGTGTGCGTAAATATCGGAAGTCCGTAGCAGCGGTAGCGCTGTGGAAAGAAAGGACGAAAAGGAAAAAAGAGGGAAGGGAACCAACGAACGACTAAAAATAAGAACGATAATTTATCATCACTGAAAGCTACTTTGCGCTGAAAGGCTGTTTATTGTTTCGCGTTTGACTGAAAGGAAAAAATAAAGAAAGCCCGCTAGAAAAATGAAACAATCTTGTACATAGACATGTAACCCTGCATAAGCGCGGAAAG
Organism: Popillia japonica; assembly: GCA_004785975.1. NCBI lineage: Eukaryota > Metazoa > Arthropoda > Insecta > Coleoptera > Scarabaeidae > Popillia > Popillia japonica. The sequence continues at coordinate 47,266 of ML218807.1, forward strand.
CTTTGTGAAATAGGGTTGGAGAGGGTGCAGTTTGCGATGTGTAACTATTACAACGTGCAGAATAAGATTATGCGCTATATACCTTTAAAAATATTCACGTTATATGTTGTACTACACCTCGCAATTCATCTGCATGCTGTTGTCGTAAAATATGTTTTTTTCAGATTATGTGGATATGCAGAATAGTACCATCGTAGACATCTTAATCTGATCAAACTTATTTCCAAGGCAAGATTTGTTTGAGAACCATTATTTTCAAAGTAGGGTTCTCTCATCCCCAAGTAAAATTAGCACCTTTGAGTCATGAAGACATTATTGGTGTATATTTCTTTGAAGATATATATTCCAATACAGAAACGCTCAAAGCAGATAGCGATTGATATCACGACAAAATTGTCAAATAATTGATTTTTGATACACTGGGAGGCTGATTTGGCTGATCTACTTGAGGTTGCAATATGATCATATGGACCTTTTGGAACGATTCTGATATTTAAGCAGCAAAATAGAATCTCACAGCTTCGAAAGAATTGGCTTGGCAATCTGGAGTACTTCCAAGTTAACCCTAGCAATAATGGTGAATTACTCTGAGAAAAATTCTGAACCGGAATGTTGGTGCTTTCACTTGGAGTTATTAGAAAATTTAGTAGATCGATTGCACTCACACACTTATTTTATGTTATCCCATCCAGGCAGGATTAATAGTTAAAAATATTTGGCTGCAAATTAGGCTAAATATATGGTACATGCATAGCAGAGCACTGCCGTATTTTGGCAAACAAAGCTTCCATACATTAACCTTCCAAAGACATGTTAAAGAAACTATTTATGATTTCTAGAAAACTGTGTACCATTGGTATAAAAACTTTACGTGGCATATATGAAGGTCAGCCAAAATTTGACGAATCTTTTAATAAGTTCATTGTGAAAACCATACGAAACAGTTCAATGCTCGCAGAGCTAAAAGCGAGTGGTCATGGTTAGGTTCCAATCTCATTGATCAGACTTGAAGCAACGTCTTCCTAAATGGATATTCAATTAAGAATTAAAGCATAGCCAAGAATCAATTAGCCAAGCAAAAATTTAGGAAACCAGTTGAGCAATCTTCTGTTTGAGACAATTATGCTAAATATCGCTAAGGCTTTCATTGCATTGCTGAAGTAGCTCTCAATATTTTGACCAAATCATGAATAGAGAAACTGATCCTCTTACGTTGACTTATGTTACTGCAGGGTGCTTTTGGACATTAAATTCAGATTAGATATTGGAGCTGCACTTCCATTTTTGATGATTTTGTTGCATTTTCGGAGACATGCTTAAATGTGTGTATGCTCTGGTCATATACGCCAACTAAATGAGGAAAATGTAGCGTCAATCTGTTGTATTTTACGGGCTCCAGCTGTATTAATTGACGAAAAAAGGTCTTCCGGATGAAACATATGGGTTGGAACGGTTGCAAAATCCGATAAAGGGGAACACAAATTCTGCAAGCAAGCATGTAGCGTTATTAAATTTAGAAGACGTAACGAATGAATCTGCAGTCAACCCAGAAGAGAAAGTAAAAGCTGCTGCGGTAGAGGCTATCACAGAATAGGTAAAAAACGGAGATGTAAGCACGGAAGAAGCAAAAGGCCTAGTAGAAGACAAAGTACAAGCAGGAGTAAAAGTTATAGAAATTCTAAGAGAGGGGGCGAGAACGAAGAAATAGAAGGAGGGGTCTAGACTAAGACGTATTGATCTTATCTAATAGTTTCTTAAATTTAAACTAAGGACACATTACAATCTAGTGTAGACGCGTTTTTGAATTTGAAACTCACACATATTTACTTACTAGATTACCACCAAAATGAAATTTTATTATTGGTTTCTTCTGCATGTTACGATTCAGCAACATACCCAGAAAACTATTTTACAAAATCATTGTAGTGTACCACATTAATTATTTATCTGCTGCAAAAGTTTGCAAAAATGTTGGTACCATCTAGGACAGTTCTTGAAAATAACTCATCCACAGTAATGTCAAATTTGTTAAACTGCAACATAGTGAAAAGAAGAAGAGGAAAGAGAAGGAAGAAGGACGGAAAAGGCAACCAGGCAAAAAGGTACAAGAAAAGAAAAAGGAAGTAAGAAGAAAAAAAGAAAGATGAAAGAAAAAAGGAAGGAAGCAGGTAGGACGAATGAAGGAAAAATAATAACGGAAGAAAGGAGGAAGAATGGAAGAAGAAGAAAAGAAGCGCAAATAAAGGCGGAAAGAAGAAGAAAACAGGTAGTAGCAAGAAAACAAGAAAGAAAGAACAGGGAATTGAAAAGACTGAAACCAAGACATGTCAACACAGTTCGCAAAAAATTTGCTACCGTCTAGGACAGTTCTTGAAAATTACCCATCCAGATTAATGTCAAATTCGTAAACTGCAACATAGTAAAAAGAAGAAGAGAAAAGAGAAGGAAGAAGGACGGGAAAGGCAACCAGGCAAAAAGGTACAAGAAAAGAAGAAGAATGGAAGGAGGAAGGTAGATGAAAGAAAGAAGGAAGGAGGCAGGTAGGAGCAATGACGAAAGAAGGTAGGAAGAATGAAAGAAGCAAGAAGGAAGTACAAAGTATGAAAGAAAAAGAAAAGAAGCTCAAATAAAGGCAAGGAAGAGAGAAGAAAGGAGAAACAAGAAAAGAAGAAAGAAGGAACAAGGAATTGAAAAGAATGAAACGACAGAAGTAGAAAGAAAAACGGAGGAAACTAAAGAAGGACTGAAGGAAAGAAGCATAATAAGAGGCAATTAATTTGTTTATCAATATACAGTTACTACCTATGTTAAACCACCTGTACTATTTCCCATTAAAGAACTATAAAATTGCTTTCTCCCATAAATAATCTCAATTTTGAATAACTACAACATTAACATTATGATCTCCACGATTGTATTTATTGTTATCCAACCGAAATATACATAATATAGGAAGGACAGAAGGAAAGAAGCACAATACGAGGCAATTAATTTGTTTATCAATATACAGTTACTACCTATGTTGAACCACCTGTACCATCTCCCATTAAAAAACTATTAAATTGCTTTCTCCCATAAACAATCTCAATTTTGAATAACTACAACATTAACATTATTTTGTCCACGATTGTATTTATTTCTATCCAAGCCAAATATACAAACATAGATATGCAGAAATGTGTACGAATATATGCTCAAAACACCATATCCCCTAAACTGGCTTCCCGTTCCTAACACTGTTTGTTTTTTGTTTTTGACTGGTAATATTGCTTTATTTTTCAAATGTTAGCGATATCGCATGACAGATATACAGATTAGGAAAACGATACAACAATACTATGCTACTATATACTTTGGGTGGGGTTGTTGACACCGGGAATTTTCGTCTTTGATAGCGTCGGAATGAAACGTATGCTTTGAGTCGCGATAAATGTGTTGTTCTCGAGAATTTATGGTCCGTAGATTAATCAGAATGTCATTATTTATTCACAAGCGGTTCGCTGTTAGATCTTTAGATTGGGGATTAATAGACGAACACAGATTCATGCCGTTATTAATGATTGATTTTTACCGGTAAATAGAAATAATAATGTGGCTAAATATATGACTACTTTAGTCATTACAGTACTAATACTTATCTTATTATCCAGATAGTCTTTCCACTTTTAGGTCAATGATAACACTGCAATTCGAACAAAAGTCAAATTTATTCCATCAATAAATTTGACTTTTGTTCGAATTGCAGTGTTATCATTGACCTAAAAAGTGGAAAAACTATCTGGATGATAAGATAAGTTAAAAAAAGGTCATAAAAATACATATAGTACTAATACTGTACCGCATGCATTACCTGAATATTTTTTAGCCAAAAATGGATTCAAATTGAGTAGTAAAGAGCTATGTTCTGAAGAGTAAATCAGGAATAACTAATACTTTACGACAATTGGGCCCTAAACCGCCAGTCGAAGATATTTGGTCGCATTTATTTGACAAGGAAATATTGCATATTTTTCGTGCAATAATGTCCGCGAAAAGACAATATCTTGGCTTTACGCTTTGATAATCCAGCAACTAAAGATGTAGGGAAAAATAATAATCCATCAGCTGCAATGTCCGACATATTTGAACGCTTCGTGGAGAATTGTCAAAATTTGTGTTCCTTGAGGGTATATGCTTGCATTGACGAAATGCTTATCCCCTTTGAGACCGCTTTAAAGTTAAAGTTTACATGCCTGCAAAGCCAACCAAATATGGTCTCAAAGTTTTGGCATTAAGAAATGCTTATACATACCAGTTAACAGCAGTAGAACATAACTGCAGACAATTGGTTTTTCTCAATTGAATTAGTAAAGGAGTTACGTGCGTAAGAAGGTAGGATAGAAGTATGGATATGGAAATAAATAAATCTAAAAGGACAGGGTTTTACAATACGACTAAAGGAGGAGTGGATTTCCATGGATCATAAATGTGGCAATTATTCAAGAAAGAGAAGGAGCCGACGATGGCCATTTGCTGTATTTTATATGTTGGTAAATAAGTATATCAGTGACAAATTGTTACATTTTGTATTTATGCTTCTAACATGTTTCACTTATACAGCGATTTACTTTTACGGAAACTTTAGCTATGACTCTTCTTAGCCCACATACAAATCGTAGACTCTCTATTCCTAATTTACGAGAAGATACAAGGGCCCTTATTTAGAATATACTTGGGAACAACAGAGATAAACCTCAAACGTCTGCTATCGACAAACTTGAAAAAAGCGAAAATGTAGCCTTTTTCCATATATAAGCGGCTATAAATGCATAAAATGTGAGAAACCGATTTGTCTTATATGTTCCAGAAAAGTATGTGTAACCTGTTGTGAAAAGTTATAATTTTAAAATTGAACGTCATATAATTGAATGATGTAATTTGTTTTATTTGAATTTCTGCTACCGATAGTATATAGGCTGATTCAAATTAAGTTGCTTAACATGCAGTTCATGATAAAAAATTTAATATCGCATTTTCGCGAAATTTCGAATTACATATAGAATTTTTTTAAATGGAACGCACTGTATATTTTCAAGAAATCGGAACACCAACTTCCCCTATAATATAAAAGTTTCAGTACACTATTGTCCTAAAACGAATAATAAAGTAGTTATAGCAGTTTACATTTCGTTATAAATGTTGTCACTACGCCGCTAACTTTTGACAAAACAGATACATTTTTTGTGGTTAGCGTTTACTTTAACGTATTAGAGCTTAAAAAATTAAATTAAAAAGAAGAAAGTACATATATAATTTATAAATAATGATCAAACGTGTCACCAGTATACTCTGGTTGGCTCTTAAGATTGTCCTTCTATCCAATTTGCGAAAAACTTCTCTAACCTTGTCTTGCAATTTGAGCACGTAGTCGAATCGCATCTTGTACACACTTCATTTTTTAAATGTCCCCGAAGAAAAAGTCTACATGTGATAGGTCAGGAGAGCGTGCTGGCCATTGAATTGGACCATTTGCATCAATCCACTTTCCGGTAAAGATGGTATCGAGGTACATAGGTTTGCACTAGGTGATAGTTGTGTGCAGGAGCACCGTCCTGCTGAAAGTATAAATTTTGGCGCATGTGGTAATCGGCGTTACCAAGGAATTCCTCTAGAACATTACGAATTCCAGATATCTGTTTCCTGTCAACGTCCCGTTGTAGAAGACTGGACCAACGACTACCGGACCAATTAACCTGCTCCAAACGTTAAAACTAAATCGAACTTGTATAGCATGTGGACGCACTATTAATAAATTTTCTTGTTACCAGTAGTGATCATTTTTCTTACTAAGCATACCTCTATTTGAAAAATTTGTTTTACTGTTCCATAAAATACACTGTGCACACAAATTTTCATCACAAAACTTCATAAACCATTGACAGAAAGCTAATCTCCTGGCTGAATTTCCCGGCTGTAATGTTTGAGACAGTCTGAACTTAAAGGGGATATACTTATGCTTTTTCAAAATTCTTTGTATTGATGAATAACTTAATCGAAATTCCTTCGTAGAATCTCTAATAGAAAATTCGTGATGCGCTTCAAAATATGCTAACACAGTAATTTCGTCATAGTGTAATTTTCATTTCCATTTCCTCGGTCTTGACTAATTTTTTTTTAATTGTTTTACCATATCTATGGCTTGTTCATAAGTCTTTAGTTCCATGTTGCTCACTTCTTCCACAACTTCATCCAATCCATCAAGTTCCACAATATCTGACGACTGATTTGTGACATGTCATTCGTATCTTCTATTACAAGATTTCCGTCGAAGCTCATAAAAGCCTCTACATTGCATTCTTCAATCCCTAATGCTGGTGGTACAATTCAGCTAATAGTATTAAAGGAACATTATCATCTGCCGTAAATTCATCTTCTGTGGACATAGTTTCTTGATTTCCAACAATAAGACCAATCTTTTGAAAACAGTTTTGAACTGTTTCGTTTGATACTTTGTCCCAAGCGTTCTTTATAAAGTACCTAAATAGCATCTAAAATGTTAACTGATTTGCAAAGTTCATGAGCTGAATTTGAACAATGAATTTTTGCTAAGATAGTCTTAATGACAATGGTCCTAAAATGTACCTTAAATATTTTTATTATACCCTGGTCAATGTGCAATTAGGTCGAAAAAGCACCAGTTTAATGTTATGCAGTTCTATGCCCCTTGGATGCAATAGTCATTATCAAGCAATAGCAAAATGTGTCACTTTTTTGTATTTGCATTTTGCTCTCTAGTTCATTCAAACATTCGGTCATTATAGTACCAGTTATCCATACGGTTGTGCATAGCGATTTAGCAGCCACCAATATGCTGTGTCCGCACAACAGAGATTTTTTAAAGAAAGTCGAAGAGAGTGTCCGTCCAAAAGAATGTGATTTATTTGTAGATTCCATAAGACAAATTCGGGGCTATCACAATGTGTCCGTACAAAGGAAATGTCCGCTTAAGAGAGGTGTCCGTTAAGAGAGATTTTACTGTATTTAAATGTATAACGTAATTTTAGACAGAATTGAAGATAACTTATTTACTCTAAACTACCATACCGTTTATAATTCGAATATCCCTTCCCCGTACTCGTTAACACCGCTCCGGACGCCTAATTTTCTATTTCTCCCCGAAACCGTAGCCTCGATTTCGCATAACTTACCGTAATTATGATTTTGTTTATCTCGCCACGGCCACCGCACGATAATGGTGCTTTGAATATGCTGCGAAATGTGTTCCCATTCGCAGATATAGTTTAACTTGAGACCGTATCTAATAGTATCCGCTAGAATATATATGTATATGTGTACGTAAGGGGGCGTTAGGGTATCGCAATTAAACGCACTTGCCGAATTTGGAGAACTCCTCGGGACCACAATAAAATTATCTAAATTAGTGGGGTCAGCGAGAACGGGTCTTCCTCCAAATAATGAACCTCCAGGGGTCCGGACGTCGCTCCGGCACGAACCGCCGCGCCACCTCAAATCACTAACATCACGCGGGCTTGATTATCGTCCGGGTTCGGAGTAAAGATTTCGCCTAAACGTAACCCGACTGTATTGATTCATTTTTGATTATCTAAAATAACAATAAACAATTTCCAATGAAATTTGTAACGAAACATTTTACTACCGCTACCATTATTCGCGCCAATAATGATAAATTAGATAATTTAGCGTTACGAGGAGAAGGTAGATTGGTTAGGATAATCATTGTAGATTGTTTACGTACCCCGCACAAGCACTTATCTTTATTATGCTCAACACAAATTTCATCCCTTAATATTCACATTAACCTACTTACCCAATTTCCGCTTCGGCATCTTGATCCTGCGAGCAATTCATTCGTAGTCATAATTTGTGCCGGCGCTAGTGCTAAGATATCTAACGCCGAGCATCTTCTTCAAGCATATATTTTACGTTCAAGGTACCGGGCCGCGTCTTAAATTACGCCGATTAGGGTGAAACGTTGCTCCCAAGATTTCCATAAATGTAGGAATTATGAGCGGAGGAAAAGTGGTTGGGTCCGGATAAGTATGACTTATTTAGAGCTGGTGATGGGTGGTAATCAAGGAAGGGACACCAAAAATTGTTGTCTCCTGTATTTGTTTGCAGGAGAATGCCTAAACTTTAGGAAATTATATACGCTTCCTCGTTTTAAATTGAAGATTCCTTCCAAAATCAAGTGATAAAATATTGCTACGATACTCTACGTACACTCCATCCAACATTTATTTAACAATTTTGATTAGAATTTAATACAATATCTTGTTGTTGCATTATGTTACTCAAAAGCCTTGTACCTGGGACCATGCGAAATTGAGGAGGGATAATTACCTAACCTGAGGCCTTCTGACATTCTACACTTTTTAAAAGGAAACGGTCTGATTGGCTGGCTATAAGCACAGGGAGAATAGAAGACACAACAGATCTATCAGGTCACATGTTGCTGCTGGTAGGTATGCAAAAGCAACCAAGCAAGGATATCAAATCACCAAAAAAAGGTTTCATACTCATTCCAAAAACCTCCTCCCAAACAATACCAAAATCTATAGACCACAAAAAATTGGGCACACACAAAGTGATCACCAAAGTTATCACTAAACCTATTCTTAAACAACCAGAAATGGATTTTTATTTCTAAACTAGACCAAATAACACATGCAAAATTGACAAGGATTGATAAGATTAAAAAACTTATTGTCAAACAGGTTCAATAAGTGGTAGTAAGCTTTTCCAGCCCCGGGCAAGCTGATTTTAAAAGCTGTTCCCAAGAAGTCAGATAATCATTTCTTCTGCAGCCTAGTCTGATTGCGTATGATGAGTTATCGAGTGTCGCATTATACAGCGTGTCCACGTCAAATGAGTGCGTCAAAAGAAAGGTTATCAACCTTCTTTAGTTAATTCATCAGTGTCAACTTATATTTTTACGACTACAGGCTTCACGCTCTACATTATCAAATTGTTTCTTATTTTGTTTTTCCATCATTTTGTTCCCTTATTTCTATTCTTCTGGATTGTTTCTTCTTTTTACCAGTTTCTTTGTTCTGCACCCGATCCTAATGCCAACTGATTTACTCCCATATTTAAGGAATTTATGCAAAATGCATTTAAAATTGCTAGTTTTTTTTAATTTAGAGCTCCCTTGACGTTTAAATGATCAAATTATTCGTCCGTTTATTTGTAAGCAAAATCTAAACTCAGTATTATACCTCTTTTTTGAACATTTGGATTATGTTATCCAATTCTTAATTTTATATAAGATGATTTTTAGAATTCTAGCATCAACATGATGGTCTACAACTACGCTATACAAGGTTGATTTGTGAATATTTAAATGAACAGTTTCCAAGTCAATCAAACATTATGTTGGTCTTCAAGCGCAATAGCTCTCCTTTTATGAAGTCCTCTAAAAAGTAAAATGCTCTGGACTAGTTAATGGCATTATCAAGATGTGGAATCAAATTTTAATTTCCTCCAATTCGTTACGAAGAAATCGTTTCAGAATAGTAATAACAATACTAGAACACATACTTTGAGCTCTTCCTTTTGTTTACTTTGGTGTATGCTGATGTTCGATTTTAATAATAATAATAAAAATAATAATAAAGCATTTATTTTGTAATAACACCATTACAGAAATTGTCAATAAATAAATATGTTACTTATGTATAATAACAATGTCAATTTATGTATGTATAAATAAAAGAAAACAAATAAATAGTAAGTAAATTAAAAGAATGAGTATATGACACCCACAATACAGAATGACAGACAAATACACAATAAGACTAAATTCAATTCAGTAAAAATAAAAAGAAGACTAGAACAACAGGAACTTCTCAACCGAGTAGCACTCCCTCCACATCAAAATTTTCCGTACTTGCGTTTTGAAGGCAAAAGATGGTAATTTTTTTATTTCTGTGGGCAAATGATTATATAGCTTAGCACCCCAATAATCCATTGACTTCTGGGAGCAGGTCAGGCGATGGTAAGGAACCCTCATTTCATTCCTCCCTCTTGTGGAATAGCTATGTTGATGGCCGTTTATGGAGTATAGTTGGGTGTTGTTGTGCACATGCATGACGACGGACAAAATATACACGGATGGTAAGGTAAGTATATTTTCAGCTGAAAAGAATGTTTTACAACTTTGGTTATATTTTAGGTTGCATAAGATTCGAAGCGCCCGTTTTTGCATTAAGAAGATTTTATGCGCCTCCGTCGCCAGTCCCCAGAAAATAACACCGTAAGACATGAGGGAATGGAAATATGAGAAATACGTAGCCTTTACAGCCTCCAAAGTTGCTACTTGTTTTATTCTTTTTATGGGGTACAACGCCGATGATAACCTATATTACTCAAGTCATCCAGATGCTGGGTCCATCTCAGTTTAGAGTCGATCATGACACCAAAGAACTTTCCGTGTGCTGCTGTCGGTGGTGAAAGTTATATTTTGCGATTTGTCTTCATTCATTTTTAATTTGTTTGCTGCCAGCCAATTATCAGCAGTCACAAGTGCTGCTTGAGATTTTTCAATCAATTTTTGGGAGTTTTCAGCGTGAACCAAGAGCGACGTGTCGTCCGCATATAAACAAATTTCGGTCGGACCCATGTTATACGGAAGGTCATTAATGTATATTAAAAATAGAAGTGGCCCACGTATTGATCCTTGAAAAACTCCATATTTGATGCTTCCTAGATCCGACCGAGAACCGTTCGAAGATGTTAGTTGGACCCTTTCGCTAAGGTAAGATTGCAGCAAACTTAATGGTTTTCCCCTGATCCCATAATACTCCAACTTTTGCACCAAAATCGAATGACTCACAGGGTCAAATGCTTTAGTTAGATCCAATAATGTCATTCTGGAATACATTTTGCAGTCGAAGGCATTGTATATATAGTTGATCATTTGCAATATCCCGCTTGATGTGGAATGCCCTTGCCTGTATCCGTGTTGTTTCGGTGATAAGTGATAAGCAATTATATCTTTCCAGATAAGAAACCAGTCTTGAAGCGATTGCCTCTTCAAATATCTTTGAGATGGCTGGCAGAACACTTATTGGACGATAGTTTTCACATTTATTCTTATCTCCCTTCTTAAATATTGGCAACACCCTCGCAATCTTTAATAGTCTCGGAAAAACTCCCTGTTCTACGCATTCATTAAAAATACTTGAAAGAAGTTCACTTATTTCTGTAATGAGTTGTTTTAACACGTAGGTGGACAGGTCATAAATGTCTGTTGTATGTTTTCCTTTCATGTTCACCAGAATTGTGCCTATTTCCTCGGGAGTAGTCGGTTGGAAAAAGAAGGAGCTGCTACCGTTCAATTTAACAGTGCTTAAAAATTCTTCCGAGGAATGGGTTGTATTGTAATGGGAGTATCATTTGCAATGCGTTCGCCAACATCGCAGAAGTATCATTTGCAATGCATTCGCCAACATCGCAGAAGTATTTATTTAAATCGTTAGGTGACAAGTATGAAGTTTCTCTTTGGGTGGTTGATTTTGATGGTTTAGAATGAATTTAAACCATCAAAATTAACCACCATTAATTATCGTCCATATTGCTGTTGTTTTATTGTTAGACGTGTGTATGAAAGCAGTGTTTGAGCTTTGTTTCATCTCTGTGACCTTTTTCAAGTATTCTCGTTTAAGTTCGCGATATATTTTGTAATATTGGTCACTCTTTGTTTCTGCATAATTTCTGATTTTCTTGCAATTAGGTGAACATCAAAGTGTTTTTTTTTCATCACAGCACGTACAGACATGTTTCCTACCTAAAACTTGACATCATGAGCATAACAGGCAATTCAGTATTTTTTTAAATAATGTGTCGCAAAAATCAAAATTTATCAAAAGGCGTAATAATTGTTTGATTTTTAAATGTAGCAATAAATTCTAAAACAAGAAAAAAATCTTTTACGAAAACGTGGTGTTATACCCTCTACCCATGCTAATAGCTTGTAAACGACTTGTCACTGATGCTATCAGCGCTTCCAGGAAGTCTTGCGAAATTCCGTCCCACTGCCGAATTGTGGTGACAAAGCGACTATTTGTGAAATAAGTTCTTTGTCCTAATTTCATCCATCTTACCATAATGTTCTTTTAGCCCATAAAGCAGTGATTATTTTATTAACAATATTTTTCAGATGGAATGCCAGCATTCAGTTAAGAATGATTCATAACAAATATGGTTTGTACCAAACAGGTACAGGTAACAAGCCATACAGATACAATATTCCACGCTTTTACATCGACTACTTCATTAAATATATTTTTTTAAGGAAATAGTGCAGAAAATGTAAGAATAATCCTGAGGACATCCTAAGAACATCCTTGGAAATGTAGCTGTCACAAACCAATTACGCCAATTACATTAATGAAAGAAGCGGTTATATCAGCTCTTTCTGGCGTAGCATCCATAGTTTCAAAATGTGTCAGCTGTCAAGGCACTGTCAAGTAACTGTCAAAGTAAATCACTGATTACGGGAGGAAGGCTATTGTATGTGTATATACAGTTGTATATTCGATTTGTGGAAACACCACTCATTGAAAATATTTCCCTATTCCCAATGAAATCAAATAATTGAAAAAGTATTTGGTAAATTTTATTTATTATTACTATTGTGTGGGGCTACCTAATACATGAAAAAGTTCCTCCATACAAAGATGCAAAGACCTAATTTGGCTGCTATAAAAGAAAAATAAAGTTGATGATGAATGTTGCCAGTAAAATCTGAGAGAAAGTCTTAAGCATATCAAAGAAGTGCCTCTAGACGCAAGTCTACTATAACGTCACTTTTCACTCCCATACCTCATATTGAAATAATAATAATAATAATAATAAGCTTCAAAACCTTGGAATTTTGTACGTCTTACCAACACTGAGTTGTGTTATGATTTACGTGTCCTTGTTACAATAATTTTTCTTTTATTTCTATTATCATTTCCTGTATTCATCTTCTGCTCTGCTTTAACATTAATTTTACCACTATTGGACTATAAAATAACCAATTATTTGCTTTACACGAGTCACCTCCATTCTTACGCTATATTCCTACGAGACGATAAATTTCCTTCTCCAAAAATAGAACTAGCTTCTAATACATTCCCCTTCAAGTTTCCTTTTCATTTTTCGCCGAACGCACACATAATATCACATATCTGGGAAGGAGAAAAGCTCGCGTCATTTAATGTTTTGTGTTTATTTCCGCCGGCACTTCCTTTGTCTGGTGTTCCGGTCTACATATAGGTATAGTAAACGCTCGTCTTCAAATTTAATTAAAACGCACTCCGTCCCACTCGCCGCTCCCTCTTCAAGAAGGACCGCCGAAGAGGGGCACCGCCTATACAGTAGTCCAAACCAATAAACACGTATAATGCGACATTGGTGGTATGGTGAACTCGTAGCGAAAAAAAGAAGTAATAACTTACGGCATTATTTGAAAGGAGGTAGCGTCTGGAAAACATATTTATATTACACGTTTAGGAGCTGAAAATGAAAAGAAAATAAAGGAAGGCGAAGTAGGAAAGAAAAAAAAACGAACAAGGAGAAAAGTTCTGGGAGAGAAGTTATTCGCGGTATACTTAGTTAGAGGAAATTTTATTTCCTCTTTATTGTATTCGTATAACATGGGGAAAGGATATATGTATGTTTATTCCACGGACATATTTAGATACGCTCTTACATACTAATTGGCAATTATTACGTTTATTCGGAAACGCGATATTCGTTAGAGGTACCAGAAGGTTTGCAGTAGACAATATTTTTGTCTAATACAGCACAATTTTCTAAGCAATATTTATGTAGCTACATATAATCGCAGCCACGCCGTCATTTTTCTATTCTAAGCGGAAAATGGAGATCTTCATAAAATGTAAATAAAGTCTTGATTAAAATTTAAAGAATTCGTTAAGTGCGGGCGCGTCAACAAACAAAACGTTAACGTTTTAGAGCTTTCCTTTCCGCCGCGGCTACTGCGCGGTGGAAAAAGAAAAACTGCCGTTTTGTACCGACAAATAAAAGAAATTTTTCGCTTCGAAATGAGATCCTAAAACGCTGCATTATGTCGTAATAAGAAAGGACAGAATATGAAATATTTAAATCAGTCCGGTCGGTAGCACGGCTGCCGTAATTTCAACGATGTTTTTTCATTGTTGAATTCTTAAATACATTCGTCTGTTAGACGATGGGGTATTCTCTAGATTGTTTGCGTTTTTATTTTATTGCACAGAAATGCTAACGCTCCAATGTATATTAAACGGAAAAAAATGTTGGATGGGAAATTCTTGTAGGCTTATGTAGGTAATACGAGTAACTCGAATATAAAAGAGAAATGAGGACGTGCAATTTATGCCGAATTGAATGCTTTTATAACTACGTATATACATTTTTGTTTTATTATGGGGTCATATCAAGATTTATTGCCTATTCTTCATCCCTGTTCCTGCTTAATATTTCTCTCTTCCAACTGTGTTTGAAATACATCCAATATTCTATCTGTGTTAAAAGGTCAGTGCGATGTTCTAAACCCAAATTATTTTATTGTATAATATATGAATTGATTCCTCTAGGTGGTCGATTTTCTCCTTGGATATGATGGCAAAACCAACATGTAATTCATGTTAGAGAGCTTCTAGTGTTTGGAGACTGTTGGCCAAACTTATTAGTTGTCTTCCTCTTCAGACTCTACGAAATTGCAGAAAAAGTGAATCTCCGAGATATATGCGATATATGGAAGATTATGAGGTTGTGCCAAGTCATGAATCATAAGACATTCGTACTACTTTAGCCATAGTTTCTATAACTTGGGGCATAGGCCTTACAACGAAAATTTGTAAGTCTCGATGTTCCCAATGTCTTCTCCTGATACGCATGCGGCTATCACATACTTTCAGCCAACATTGAGGTCCATCGACCACGTAAACCACTCTATCTTCCAGTGCAGTCACAATTTACACCACTCTAAACGTGGATGTGAGTGTTGACTTAGACATTTAGGTTTACAAGCCTAAAACTCCTAATTTGGCATATCTCAGCAGCCCTGTATCTCATAAGTCTTGTTTAACTTAGTGCATAACTGAAAGCAGCCCAACGATAATAGATTGGTTTTGGTAAAGACAATTTTCAATGTCCCAGTATGCAGAACCGCTTTTGCACAAAGCAACAACTTACAGCCTTATTCATAGTCAACTCCTTAGTAGGGTCTTAGAACGCTACTAACTAGTAGCTACTAAAATGGTATTAGAATCCTACTAACCAATCGTATTCATAGTCGTATATTTAGTGCCTACTAAGTAGTAGAATGTTAATAGAGAAACATATATGGCAACAAGGCAAAGATCATGCGCATTGATAAGTATCTCAAGATTTTGACAGAATCTGACATAAAGTTTTGTAAACATCTTTTGCTTTTTAACAAATTTATTATTTTACATTGTAAATAGTCAATTTCTTGTAAGATTCGTAGAAAGTGTAAGAAAGTAAGCAACATTCCACTATAATATATACTGGATGACAAGGGATACAGCAACTATTGTCATTAGTTTAGGACGAGATAATTGAAATAGTGAAAATTATCGTGGTTGACCGATTTACCAAGAAACTCACGTTTTGGCTAGAATAAAATACCAGGCTAAAGGTGCATATGCCAACGATACAGGCACAGAAGTATATTTTGAGAAACACTATTCTATTTCAAATGAAATTGTTTTAGCAGAGCAGCATGGATTACCACTCTCGGAGGAATATAAAAACAAAGTTAAGAAATATTTTGTGATATTTAGTTTATTATACCATACCTACACTATATTATAATAAATAAATAAAATAAGATGTAAACTCTGATATCTAATCTTATATACAAAATATACAGGTTCATAATATTAGTTACATATTTTTTCACGCAAACTCATTTGTTCTTCATGATACTCCCACTCATGCTTAATTTTGAAATTATACAATTCTTTTGTCTTTGGCAGTATCAATACATACATGAAAGTACATAAGTACAAGAAAAATATAGCTATGGTAGCAGACACACTTGATTCTGCACAAGTCACCTACAACAGTTTGCTCTAAAAAATGTTTCACAATTATGTACAATTCCCCCGTAATTACTTTGATAAAAGCATGTTTTTCAACAGCATCCCATTTTTAAGAGCGGGCAAAGTTATTAAAATTTATTGATTTCACGGCAATATTATTTTAAGATCATACTTATTAAGGAAATTCTATTCTCAGCAGTACAAAAAAGTATATAATAATTGTCGACCCTCCTTAAACTTAACCGTTACACTTAACTTGGCGCAAAACTAAACGATATCAGAAAAAACGACCCCATAATTTACAAATACCAGCGCAAAATAACCTTTAGGTTATATTTAATAGCAAACTAGAGGCTTAAACATACCACCGATCGCTACTAAGGATTTAGTTGGCAACTAAGCCTAGAACGCTACTAAATGCGACTATGAATACGGATTTTCTTAGTAGGATCTTAGTAGGTTGTTAGTAGCCACTAAATCCGACTATGAATAAGGCAGTTAATGTTTAGTATTGTCGCTGTTTAATAAAACTGTCCAAACACAATTAATAGAGGTATGACGTTAATGCCACCAAACACCGAATGAAGTTGCAGATGCAGTTCGGTTCTTTTCCGTGCTATATTCTGTGCTACTTCTTAATTATTAGTTACTTTAAGGTTTTATACTTTAAAATTGATGACATTCTGCAAAATGTTTTCCACCAGGATGTTTGAAAAAAAATCGTCCAAAGATTAATGTATGCTATGGGAGCAGTTTTGCTCATTTTCTTCTTTACAGCATCTACCAAGCAAATGTGGCCCACTGCCTGACTTAATTTCCTGACGATTTCTTCTCCCCGACAAAGGCTGGAAAAACTTTTTGTGCCTAGCGTTAACGATCAAACATTCAGGCATTTCACAGTTATTTGTTTACCTGAATCTTCGGCATCTTGTGTAGTGTTGGGCTCGACTGCATCCTAATACTACTCGATTATTATTATATTGATTCCTGCGCAGTTACGTAGAACTTTAAACTTAAGAGGTATTTCCTGCATAAGCTCGAATATTGCAGTTGTGGCGCGTTCTAATATCGTTTGCTGCCGATTCAGCACTATATCAGTAGATCGAAGTGGAACAATAAGTATTACAAGTTCAAACGTATTGCTTCTAGAATGTACCGGCAGAGATCCAATATGTATGTATACGAGGTATGATCAAAAACTACGGTGAATAATTATATTATAAGTAAAATAATAGGTTTACATGAAAATGGAATTAATCTCCTTCAAAGTACTCCCTTTGGCTAAAAATTCACTTGTCCCAACGTTAAATCCATGACTGGAAACATTTCTGGAACGCTTCTTTCGGAAGGGCTTTCAGCTGCTTTTTCGTGGCTATCTCAATAATAATAATAATAATAATAATGGTTTTTATTTCTTCCACTCACAATATATGTACATACATAATAGAAACCAATAAAAACAATAGAGAGTAGAGAAACCCCATGGTATAGTTTGGCTTGAGAGAGAAGCTCTCTTGCCATTCTTACACTAGACCCTGATTTTACTAATAATATAAAATATAAGAATTAAGAGCTTATAACTAACTTAAGACTAGTATTCTGGATGTAACCCATTTCGTTAACTTTATACTACAACTGCGACAGATCCGTTCGTAACTGTAAGGTCATCACATGCGAAGATAGAAACATATTGAACAATTCACGTTTAAATTTTTTAAGTGGCAAGGATTTCAGATGGACAGGTACACTATTGTAAATTTTGTATACGTTGAATGAAAATGATCTTTCAAACAATGTCGTGCTGTGCAAGGGGGGAGTTATGGTTCCCTTATTCCTAATATTGATGTTGTGTACGTCTGTTCGAAACTGAATTCTCTTGTACAAGTATATAGGGGTTCTGCTAGTGACTATAGATTGAAACAATGATGCTGATCTAAGCAGATAGCGGCGGTTCATCTTCAACCACCCGCTACGCTCAAAGGCATGTGAAATTCGTTGATATTTACGAATGCCGAAAATGAATCTAATACAAGAGTTTTGAATTCTCTGTACTCGAGATTTCGAAATTTCATCTAAACAAGGCCAGTAAACACATAAACAGTGAGAAAAGTGCGAGAGAATCAAGGAATTACAGAGTACGGATTTTGTTTGCTGTGATAAATAAGATCGATGAGGATATATGTCGGGAATGGTATCGAAACGTTTTCTTTTTAAAACAGTTTTAATTTTTGGGAAGGGCCAGAAATCGCATGGTGCCAAATCTGATGAGTAAGGCGGATGTGGACACACAGGAAGATTTTTCTTGACCAAAAACTCGCGAACCAGAAGCGACGTGTGACACGGCGCATTATCGTGGTGCAGAAGGAAGCCATTGGCCCGTTTTTCTGGTTTCTTTCTTCGAATATCGTTTCTCAAACGTTGCAGTAGACCTTTGTAAAATTCAGAGTTCACGGTTGTTTCCCTTGGAACGAACTCTGACCGCACTATGCCCTCACTATCGAAAAAAACAATGAAAATTGTCTTGATTTGCGATTTTGATTGACGTGCCTTTTTAGGGCGAGGGGAGTTAGGGGTTTTCCATTGGGAGCTCTGCATTTTCGTCTCGGGGTCATAGTCATAGACCGAAGTTTCATCCTCAGTTACAATTTTGGCTATAAAGTCCGGATCTGTTTGAAGACGATCCTTCAATTCCGTGCAAACTTAAACACGATTTGCTTTCTGTTCGTCAGTCAAAAGTCGAGGACCAAATTTGGCAGTCACTCGTCTCATGTGCAAATTATCGGTTAAAATACTTTGCACAGACCCGTAATAGATGGTAAGTTTTTCGGCAAGCTCTCGAATAGTGATTCTTCTGTTTGCACGAACAATTTGTGCCACATTTTGCACGTTTTCGTGTGTTTTTGAGGTCGATGGACGTCCCGATCGTTGCTCGTCTTCAATCGACTCATATCCGTTTTTAAATCGCTCATACCATTTGTAAAATGTCTTCAGAGTCACCATATTATCTTCATACACCGACTTTAATATTTTATGAGCCTCTTTAGCACGTTTACAGCAAAATTTAATGTTAACGTGTTGTTCGCAACCCATGATACGCGACAAAACGATAAACACGGTCTCACTCTATCGAGTCTGCATACTGACTAACAAGTTAGATCGTGTTCAAACTCGAGACGGTCTGTCACAACGGATCAGCCTATCGCACATTTGGCATGAAATGGATATAAAATCAGCAGTTTCGGCTCTAAAAATTCATTCATCGTAGTTTTTGATCGTACCTCGTATATGTGTGCATAGTGTTACACGAGCATTTTGCAATAGAAAGCGTTTAGAGCATCCTGCTGCATACTGAAGGTCATACTGCATATTGAAAAAGAAAACTCGTAATTACTCGTAATTAAGGCCTTAGCAAGATTTTCCGAAGATTTTATTGCAAATTCGGGTAAACAATTGTTAGCCTCACATTATCCTATTTCATCTACTATTTACAAGTTGTCAACTAGTTGTCTATTTGACACATTTATTGTCTAAATGATATCTGCCTGTCAAAAGTATGACATATCCACCTGAACAGATACATGTATACATAGGATTCATAGATTTTACTACATGGAAATATCTAATTAGACTCCCTGGCTGCTGATATAACGTTCACATGACTGTTATACTCTAATCTATCAACCGAGATTATTTGTTTATAGCTGTTTGATTTGTGTCAAAATATTGAAATAAAGGTTGTATAATATTTTTGACGTTTATGCGATATTTTGGCGGCCATATTCGTTCGCACTTTTTCGGCAAAATCTAGGCTAGCTCTAACTAGGCTTAGACGTCGTACTAAAACTGTTAAAAGAAAAGAAAATTAGGACGAAAAGTAATAAAGACAAGATTACTCCCCGACACTGTCTCGAAAGAGAATACACCAGTAGTACCTACCATGTATTTACTGTGTAAACTTCAACCAATATCACTCTTGATTGAATTACAATTCCGAAATGAAAAAAATAAACCCCCACTCAAAAAATAAATCCAGAAAAATCTTTAAAGTGCTCTAGAGGAAATTACGCAGAAAAATTTACTCAGAGGATTTATAAAACGCATCAACAGCACGGAAGAATTGTAAATAAAGATTGGCAGCGCAAATTGACAACTAGAACTATCGGAGTAACATTTTACGATAAATCGCGGTAAACTGGTGCGAGGATATTTGAAACTTCAAACGAAAATAAAGCTTCACACTAGGAGATGCTATCGATTATCGAAGGAAACTAAAGACGTGCTAAACTAAAACTGCCAAAACGAGGGAAAATATGCACTTCGTAACGTGTTTGTGAATAAAATTTCAATGAAAATACTCTGGCAAAAAAATTCTATTACCTCCCAGAAGACAAAGTACTGGCCAAGATGAAAAAAAGGTGGCGGTAATTTAGTGTCTAAGACAAAAAATGTGTTTGCCTTCGTTTTATATTGAAGTCACCTTCCTTCTCAACTGTAGTCACAAAAGAATGCAGAACTTTCATCACCGCAATTGGAGAACTTCAATTTGCACCTGCAATGCCCAGACAGCCAACCTGTTGTGCGCTTTGCTACTTGCCTTGCTTGCTTTTAGATTATAATCGTCATACCAGAGAAGCATACGTAACTATCGGTCTGGCTATAGCTTTGGAAGACTTGGAGGACCATTTCAGGCTTGAGCTTGATTTAAAACTGTACAATTATGTGCACCACCAGCGATAGCGAAGGTTTACTGATGAGGAAAAAATGAAGTTTAATCTTCCTTCGTCCTGATTCAGCGAGTTTATAAACCTTTTCGTCGTACTTGAAAAAAGTATCCCGAAAGGCGTACCAAAACGACTATGAAGATCACTTATGATATACTGGTTGTAAATACACTGTAGTGGTAAGGCTTGTGACTACCTGATTTGGTGGACTAAAGTTACACAGAACCAAGCATTTACCAAACTCGCAAGGGTTCAGAGGTTAGCACGCCAACAGCTGCTATGAAGACCATGCTAAAACTCTTGGCCTGCTCTTGGACATCTGCAGAATATGCAAGGAGGAGGAGCAAACACCCTATCACATTGTATTTGAATGCGCTGCATTGGTACAATGGACACTGTCATTTTTCGAAGGAACTAACCAACTAACAGGTCTCCCAGAAAGAGATTTAGCATACAGGCTATTCAAGCTAGTGAAAGGAGACTAACCTATTTAGGTAAAGAAATTCACTGGGCACGGAATAATACAATAGGTCATAGACCGTGGCGTTAAGGGGATCATGCAAAAACCTGATCCGCACTCAGTATTCAAATCAGTAAGTAATTGGTCAAAAAGATCTGTCTTGTTGTTCTGAAAACAGTGAGTACAATCTCTCCCAAGAATACATCTTCCTCATGCTTTAGTTGTCCCACATTTTTCCCAGTTGATATCGAAAATGTGATCAAGTGATACAAACTCACCATGCTTGCTTCTTACCAGGAATACTAAGCCATTTGCGATTCCTTCTGTCTCAAAGAACATTCCCATCTGCCATCGACAGCGTTTCAGTACATGTACATGCATGACATCGCAATATCCAAGGTCATACACATAATAAATACAAATCTTCAAACTAAGGTGGACAAGTTGCTAAAGCGATTGAAGTAAACGTCAATAAAACGGAAATTAGATAACCTAATCTTTTCATAAAGCCGTTATCCCTTAAAAGAAACCATATTTACCTTTAAATCCAAATGGGAAGGTTAGCTTTCCATTATCGTCGGATAGTACTTTATCCCATCTAAAATTTTCAAAACCGTTTTCCCCCAATGTTCTTTATTACATCGGGATTCCATTGTCTATTTCGATTTTCTCCTTGCAAGATAATAACATCACCTAAGCTATTATTTATCGCAGAGGTAACACTTCCTATTCTAGATCCCCTTCTTGTTTCCTTCTCCCCTTTTTTTGTTTCCTTTTTTACCCCGTCAAAGTGGAAGTTTTGCTACGTATACACTTACACACACATACTACTACCCATCGTCGACCTCGTACATATTTATTTTCGGTAGACAAAAGGAGGAAATTCGTGACGACGGAGATGAGAAGATTTTTGAAAAGCCGGGGCTCATTTTGTGCTGTCCGATCACGTTTGCAATCTAACGACACTTTGTACTACTAAGGCGATGCCGACGCGCCCTCTGCAAAAGGGCAAGAAAACGTCTCAGAAACAGAGAGGCGGCGAAGTAGGTGTCCAAGGTGTGGGATGATGTAGGAAACGAACAACTGTAGTTGGTCGTTGATAAAACGGAATCAAATATCCGACCACGTACTCCCAGTCGCTTCGATCTTATCCTTTAAATTTTTAAAATCTCTATAGATTTTTAGGCTATTTTCCTTTTATTGAACCCCTTTTTAATCGTTTATTTTGTTTTGTAGGGCATATTATATGAAAATTTGTCTTCATCAAAACTCCAACTGAATCAGATTCTAATTTCTCAAAAAAAAATCAAGTTGATTGTTCCAAATAAGAAAAATGGAGACAAATGTCGCAATATACTACATAGGTATCTAAAGAGGACAAAAGAATGCGCTGACATTGTAATAAAACAACAAACTCTTTGAGGAATGTTTGTGGCATTTTTAATTAGAATCATACTCTGCCCCACCTGCAGTATTACGACTTTTTATTTTTTTTCTTGTGGAGCTAATCTGATCCAGAATTACGACTCTTTGTTGGGAACGCTTCAAAGTTGAAATTTTATTTCGTACAACAATGTATCCGATTCAACCTGTTTAGTCAATAAGTCCTTAGGGCGGAACGTGCGAATAGAGAAAGCAGGTTTCAAAAGGACGGTAAGCCCCCGCTTAGCTTTGTAGAGAGGAGCTTGTTGAAAAAGTGTTCCTTTCTCTCCATATATGAGTATGATGGTAAAGGAGGTTTCTTTTTCGTCCGTAAATTGGAATGAGCTAGCGAAGATATTGGTGTTTTGCTGGAAAAGAAAGGTACGTAATATTTGATTAGCTTTTGAGAGGGTTTTTAGAAGTAATTGAATTACTTTGTTTTATTTCTTTTGTTCTCAGAATATTACGTCATTATATCAACGAAATTTATAAACTACAGGATGATCTCGACTAAAAATTGTGGTGAAGGCAGATTTAGGCTAAGACCAGTGATATTTTTTGCGAATTTAGTGTCCCACTTTTTTTTTAATCTGTAGGCTTCCAAAGGTTTTAGCCATAATTTGGAAGGCGAGTCAGGTCAAATCTTCATGTCAAGTGTTTTTCAGTTTACTCAAGTCCTATAATGCCCATTCCTTCTGGATCTGTAGATGTAAGAGGAAAACCTCTAGTAGGGCTTTGCAGTGCACCTGAAATGCTCATGCAAGCAAACTAGACTGATTGGTTCAACTTAGGCTTTAGCTTCCTGGTTTTGCCAAAAAGTCAACAATAATTCCAGAAAGTTCCTCTGGCGTCTTTTAAGGGTGAGTGTTCTAGATAAGAAAGAAGTGCAGCTGCTGCTCCTCGAGTATAATGCTACTGAAGATAGTTTCCATCTTTCACTGAATGGACCACAGCTACTTTGTGTCAATTGTTGGTTGTAGGTTCTCTTGCAAACAGCATAGTCAGATTTGTTTCAGAATAAACCACATATGGGCTGTTACTGAACATTCATATTTGCTAAAAGCTTGTTAGCCCAGCAAAGATTTTGTGGGGGATTAACGCTCTCCTAATAGATACTCTCTTTGCAATAAAATCTCCGATATTTGCAGGTAAATTCTGCACTTTGTGTAACAGTTCAATCAATCTAACGACAAAAAGTTCAATGCCTACGTTTCTCTACTGCATTTTTGATAATTCCAAAGGTGGTATCATTAGCTGTTGTTAGATTTCAGTTCCACATACATATTTATTACCTTTGCTGTTGATTTGCGCAACGATGGACTCAGACTGATGGAGCGACAGGATTAGGACCCCGACTTAAGGAAAATAATTGAAGGATACTCTGGACGAAGATACTTTGGTCCAAAAAATCTGTTGAAAAAAATCAAAAAGTATAGACACCTGGTGAAGACATAGTAATTGGCGAAGCACTGATACCATTCAAAGACTGATTGTGATATCGAATTAGAAAGGATTATCTCATACAAATCGTACTCTTCAACTGGAAACAAATTTAGACAAGAAAATATTAAGTTTGGCCCAACGAAGAGTATTCATCTTTTATCTTTGTTGGTTAAGATGCCTTCTGTGTTAGTATTGCCAAAAAAGTAGTATGTTTGTACAAAAAGTAGGAGCAATGTTTACAACATTGTGCATACTGGGACAGAGTCCGCACAACAGGATATCTTCAAGTTTCCAACAATCACATAGAGCGTTTGGGGAATTGGTTTGCCTCCACCTTACTTTATTGACCTTGAGTAGGCAACTTCCGTTCTGATTTAGTTGTGGATTATCGAGGCAGTCCACTCAAGATTATGTCTTTCTGAATCGTTCTGGCATAGCCATCAGGCACAGACTTTAAGAAGCACATCTGCGAATGTAATGTAGTTATTTGTTGATCTTCTTCCTAGAAGAGACAACACACGTCAACATTGTTCTGTGTGGCATTCCGTCGTACATGGGATCGTCGCAAAGCTAGCAGCATCATAGGGAACAGCCAGCTATTATGCGGCGCGGTTCATTTAGGACAATATCTACCTTTTCTTCTATGTAGAGAAACACACTGCTTCTGCAATTATTTTAAGAAGTTATAGGACTGTGCCCCATTCACCAGCTGCCAGCTTCCTCATGAGGTTAGTTCTGGACAAAACTTTTGCCTTGTTTTAAAGCAATGATGTTTGTATGGGAGGAATTTATCCGGGCCAGGTCGAAAAAACCAAGTTCCAATATGTTTTTCCTTTGGACAGTTATGGTAAAGCCATAATCATAGAGAAAATGTTTTGAGTAAAAGGTGGTGGGCTGGTGGTTCATGTACATATTGAACAGCATCAATGTTGGAACACGTCTATCGGATAGACCATTCTTTTGATCTTTCCGTCTGCTTTCCTTCCATCCAGAGTAGCAGAAGTTCCTTTATAAAGTTAGAGTATACTAATACCAATTCAATCATGATAAAAGAAATTTGCAGCTGCTTCTGTAGACCCCAGTACTTAGTACCCCAGTAGTAGTAGTACTTAGTAAATCATCAAATATTGATTCCATGGTGCAAATTTCTACTATGAACTCTTAGGGGTTTTGGTCATAGTAGTGTAAATGTATATAAAACAAAACAATAAACATAAAAACAACATAAAAATTAATAAGTAAAGAAAAAAAAGAACTACAAACTGGGCGTTTCGCCAGTAATACGAGTGGCTTCTTCAAAAAAGTAAAATATAGATAAGAAAAGCCTGAACCTTTTTTTTTAATTGGAACCTGAAACCACTATATGTCATATAACAGCAAACGAAGCCATCATTAGAAGTAAAAAAGAACATCTCATAACGACGTATTTGATACACGAGGTATATATCAAGTTACACAATCAAGGTGAAAGGGACCACGCCAGAAAATGAATACAAAAGTATACTTGTACAACACGCTACCCTTTTAACATTTCTACCCTGTCTGTAAAGTGTTGTTTTCCCAACTTATGCTGTCGCTCCCCTTAACAGTAACACAAAGCTGAAATTCACGCATGATTTCTTCCCTAATGGTTACCTAATGTATATATCGCACACTTTCGCTCATGTACACTCTGTCGTAATGTCAACATGTCAATATTTTTTGCTCTTTTTTCGTTTCGGAGACAACTTCGGGGCTTCTTCTTCCGTGTCACCTTTTCTGCGACCGATAGAGGGAGCTAGTATCGGATGGCGAACGAACTTCTGTGACCTTCACCCATACTAGCCGGTTTCTTGCGACGACATTCACCCACCAACCCGAGCCACTTCAGTAATTTCCACCTCTATCGGTTCTACCACCATCGTTTAATACAAACCTCCGTACTACTCTACTTGATTCTCTATTCAGTTGACGTCGGATATCGAGACCAAGGGAAGAATTATGGACTCCGTAATAAACGTAAACTGTTCGAAAATTTATACCAGCCCGGATAAATGATTTGGAGTTTAAGATGACAGCGCGGAAGAAAAATAGCGTAAGTGATTGAAAATGATGTTTTCTGAGAAATAGAGGGCGCGGGGAAATATCTATAACCTTGCCTGGCGCGGATTTATTTTTATTATACATATATGTACGTAAATAGAACATATTTGCATAGATATAGAAAGCAATCTCAATCGAATGCTGTTGTTTCTTTATTCTGAAGAAGTTAAATTATGATTGAGATGTAATAGGATTCACCTTTCGCGCAATATGTAAACCGCTGAATCCATGCATACCTTAATGACTGTGGAAGGGCGTCCTCATTACCCTATAGATGGGTTTGACGTTACAACGCAGCATCACTAGTCGGTAGAGTAATTTGGTGCACATCTGTTCCCCTACAACATTAAATCCGCATCTGATTTATTGGTAATCGATCACAACACGACTTTACTCCCTCATTAATATGGATTAACTTACGCCGAAATAGGTTCAATTAGGTTACCTAATTAGTATTGATTCTGTAAGATGTCGTGACTAGTGAAATTATGTCACCCTATATATTGGATAATATTTTGCATTTCTTAAGCTTGGGTATGGCTAATATCTCGCCAGCTCTTCATCGTATCCTCCTACTTCTAAAAATTTTAATTTATCCGGCCCCATTAGAACGTGAATGTTAGAGAGTTTGAATGACACAAAACGCCGCACCCAGCTTTCGAACCCCACATCACCGGTTCTCTTAGAACGCTGCTTCCTGGCGATCTACGACTCCTTAAACCAGAGTTACTTTAACACTGAGTACCCTATTTGTCATACATATATGCATTTATTAAATACGACGTAGGAGGTGATATACAGGGTGTCCATTTAAGACCGCGGTCTTTGATTGTAGCTATATCGTTAACTCAATAGAAATTCTGATTGACGGTATGTTAATGAGGATAAAAGGACCACATTTTAAATTTAATTTGACTTATACAGAGTGTCCCAAAAAACCGTACAACGTAATTATAATTTTTTTTTTAATTGAATGACCTACTTTTTTCTATTGAACTGAGTGTACTTTCATATGCTTTATTTACCCCTAAAATAATTTTGCTTTAAAATGCGACGTTGCCAGGTTATTGAATTTTTTATATTTTTTTTGCCGAAATCGCTACTTTAATTAAACTTTAATTCCTCCGTCATTTTTCATTTATTTTCAATGAAATTTTGAGGACAGTCTAAACTGGCATCATTTTGTCTTATAAGAGTGGAATGTTATGTGTTTATTATACAGGGTGTCCAAAAATATTATTTGCATATCAATATCTTCAATTCTATTTTATGCCATTTTCTTAAATGGAATGCCCTCTATCTAGTAGTATGTATCGATAGAGTATTGATTTACCTTTAAAATGATACCAATATTTCCACTTTTATCTTTTACTATTTTCTTTAAATTCCAATTAAATAAATAATTATCCATATTTTTCATGCATTGTTTATAATAATTAGTGGGAGTTATTTTACTCTTGCCGTAAGTTAAACAAAATTGTTTTCTAAAACCCTTCATTATCGTAAAACAACATAACTTAACAATAATCGCAAAATGAAATGATTTATTATTGTTATTGGTGAACGTTTTGGGAACTCCTTAGTTAGGAGTGTATGCGCAAAAATATTCAAACAATAGACATCCTGATGAAAGAATGGTGCAGACAATAAAGAATGAACTTAATCCTGCTGGGAGTGTAGTTTATGGAAAAAAGAAACAAAATAAAAATGATTGAAGAAGAGCAATTGATAATCTGCTTGGTAGTGAGAGAGCTCTTAATAACTATTTAATAGGAATTAAAAAAAAATCATGCTTCTGACAAATATGAATCGTGGAGCCAGAAGGCAGTTCCCAAAACATTCACCAATAGCGTAGATCATATTTACTAATTCTTGAGGAGAGTATTTCATTGTGATTTACAAACAGCAATATTATTTACTAGTGTGTAGCAACTCGATGTTTACTTAGCAAACGTCAGAATTCACACTCGTCTACTTAATTGAAACCATGACAACAAATCAAACACGCGTAGTAATTACGCTTTTTCTTATTTGTGACACTTCAATTGCAATTAAAAAAAAATAGTCAAAGACAAAAATGGAAATATTGGTATCATTTTAAAGGTAAATAAATACTCTATCGATACATACTACTAGATAGAGGGCATTCCATTTAAAAAAATGGCATAAAATAGAATTGAAGATATTGATATGCAAATAATATTTTTGGACACCCTGTATAATAAACACATAACAT
The DNA here is from genome assembly GCA_004785975.1 of Popillia japonica. NCBI lineage: Eukaryota > Metazoa > Arthropoda > Insecta > Coleoptera > Scarabaeidae > Popillia > Popillia japonica. Next base: position 75,706 of record ML218807.1, read on the forward strand.
TCCACTCTTATAAGATAAAAGGATGCCACTTTAGACTTTCCTCAAAATTTCATTGAAAATAAATGAAAAATGACGGGGGAATTAAGTTTAACTAAAGTAGTGATTTCCGCAAAAAAAATATAAAAAATTCAATAACTTGGCAACGTCGCATTTTAAAGCAAAATTATTTTATGGGTAAACAAAGCATCTGAAAGTACACTCAGTTCAATAGAAATAAGTAGGTCATTTAATTTAAAAAAACATGATAATTACCTTGTACGGTTTTTTAGGACACCCTTTATAAGTCAAATTAATTTTAAAATGTGGTTCTTTTATCCTCATTAACATACCGTCAATCAGAATTTCTATTGAGTTAACGATATAGCTACAATCAAAGACCGCGGTCTTAAATGGACACACTGTATATGGAAAAAAGGCTTAGAAAAAACTCTTTCAATAAGCTTCAGCAAAGACAAGACGCTATCTCAAGCTGAGGTAGCACAAATTCATCGCTGCGCTAAAGAAGCAGAAAGATGGACGAGCTAGGTAAAAGCTTCACTAGTTTCTCGGGCACTCAAGGAACACTTATAGCGATTAGTTCAGCAAGTGTTGACTCTAACCTAGTTTGGGACTGCTTATATGGGGCGGTTTGGCTGAATTCCCAGCCACAATGGGATAAAGAGACATGGGACAGCAGACGATCTGGCTAGACAAGGTTCGTCACGGCCATTCCTTTGGCACCACCAAATTGCAAACCAAATAAGTCCATCAACGAATGAATACGTAACAAGTTCCAGGAATGGTGGCAAAGATCACCAGGACAGAGACAGTTAAAGGAGTTCCACAGAGCTGCTGAGTAAAGAGAGAAAGACTGTCAAAATGACTCGGAGGCATATTCATAACATAGGTTGAGAAGAGGATGCTATCTGCAGATTCTGCAAGAAGAAGGAAGAAACTCCAGTTTATGTGCTGTGCCATTGCAAGGCCCTGGCGAAGAGAAGATTTCTACCACGGGTATAGAAACACACTCATCGCATAGCTACTTTTTCTTCCTTCCTTTTCTTTATAAAGTTTTAAGTACTACTCTTAATTTTTGGAAGTTAGCATAAGCTGCAATCCACGTAGTGTCCAAAATACGTGGGAACAGATTAATTCCGGTACTGATGTCCGATCTTGGCGCCTATACACAGCTCCTAGTACCCGCACCAATCTCTAGAAAGTAGCTACCTTTCATTTTGAACTAATCAGTCTCTCCGAACAAATTGTGGATCCAACTCACTAATTGACAAGCTGATCCTCACTTCTTGTGTTGTAGAGTAGTCTCGGCAACCGTCAAAGCCCTGTTGTCGTTTTGGTCTTCTTATAAACGTTACTGCTTTAGATTCCACGGCGAGGAAGACCTATAAGGCAAAATATGGCAAGTTTGGGTAGTGAGTGGCCCCTCCAGTCAGTCCGCGATCACTCGCCGCTAGTAGTAAGCTGGTTAGGAAGTAATGTCACCTCCGCAACCATGTCTGGTTGAGTATACCAACCACAGTCGAGATTTGTCATCCTGCTTCAAGATCTTCCACGCACTAGAGGATGCAAAAGACTTATATGCAGGTGAATGTTGGCGAATTTTGAACTCTACTCCCCTTACATGTTCTCCTGCTAAAAAGCAGCTACAACTTGCTGCATAAGAAGCATGAATGGAATCGAGCTTGAAAGAAGGCCAACCACCACAACCAGTTCTAAAAGCATATCTAAAATTTGAGTTACTATTTCACCCAGAAAACATAAAAATCATTTGTTCTGACAGCAGTGGTAGTTGTAGGGTTTGTTTACTTTAATTTCTATGGTTGATCAGAAGACAATTAACCAACAATTAACAAACAATTAATTAGTTTGACCATTTCTGCTCCATGGTCTTGAAAATGTTAATGCTGAAGTACTACCAAACTCCAATAAAACTAATTTTTCCATTATATTTATTGTCCAAAGATCTTCTAATGTATTGGACACGTCAAAATCTTCAAGGTCGGTTATGCTTGTCCACTGTCTAACTGGAATATTCCAATACTACAGTATATCATCTATAGTTCTAACCATCGGCGCACAACTGAGAGGCCTGGGAAACCAACACAATATTTGCTTTGTTGTGGTACGTTCCAACAGAACTCATGTCACACAGCTGTTACATGTTACAACATTTTCAAACCAATCAAAGTAAAATAGAGATAGAAATCTGCTCCAACCAAAATAGAAAATCTTGAAATTCATAAAATATGCTAACAGAATCTACGAAAGAACAGTATGGAAGGAAGAGATAGGGAAAGCCAAAAGCATTTACTAGAAGGTGAGAAAAGATTAGCTGTAGCACTAGGTCAAAATATTCGTCTAAAGGATCTTAAAAATGCAACTACATTGTTCATAAAAATCTCGAAGAGGCAAGAACGAATGAGACAATAATGTGTGACCAGCACAGAATGATAGCAAAGATGACCACGAAAAAGTTGTGTCTTGAAGACTTCCCCGAACAATGGAATTTATTAAATTAAACTTATTTCAAATCATTCGATCCCACACCTCTGCATCCCTTTATGTTTCTTCGACATCCAATCCTTTCTCATAACCCTAATTTAAATCGCGAATAAATATCACGAATTTCATTAAAACAAGGTCACCTCCCGGTGTCAAACGCAAATTATCAAACCACAAAGCGACTTATTTACCAGAAAACTTCTTCGCCCGAGCAAAAGTCGCTTTGTCTCTTCGTTCTATAGTAAAAGGAGAAAACTCATCAAATACAAAGCCGGCAGAACCCTGCTATTTCTGTGGTGAATCGAAGAGCGAGAAGTGTCTTCGCAAGCTCTAGAATTTGCCGACAAAAACGTCCCACTCCTCACCCTAAATCCTTAAACACTTCCGCGCCGAATTTAACTCCAGGCACAAGTTACAGATCTTAGAGGGAGAACTGAGAACAAAACGACGATTGTATACGCCTCGGTGTACTAGATCGCTACAAAAAAAAAAGAAAACAACAAAGTCGTGAGAGAGTTTCAGAAATAATTTACCGGCATCTTTACAACGTTATATGTAGTAGAACTTTTCCTATTCGAAACGTTATTGATATGTATACAGTATTCGAATATTTTCGGACATCCTTCTCACTTTATATTTTCATATTTTCTCAATAATTGGGACACATTTTTATGACAAATTCTCAGCACGAAAGGAGCGGCTAGCTTTTTCACGAATGTTTCGTAAAATCCAAACAGACATCGCAGATAGATCCGACGCGATATAACGCGGAACAGTGATAAATGTCAACCACAATGCCGATTGTCAAGTCTGTTTGTCAATTTCACGAAGATCCGCTTCGTCGATGAATATTCGGTTCGGTTCGGTTGTGGCGCGATAGGATACCCGTCCGCCCGAACGAATTGAAAAGGGAACGCAACAAACGACTGCTGTACGGACAGCTTGTCGCGGAAAATCTATCGAAATAAATCAAGAATAGTAAGAGCTTTCGGATGGGACGTTGGTGGAATTGGGGAAGGCAAGATGGAGATGATGCCAGGCGATCGTACGGTGAACAAAGCAAGCAATAGCTGGACCGTATTTAAGTAAATTTTGTGTTTAATATATTAAAAACTTAATATCTTTGTGTTTAATCAGTTGTGGTCATATCTCATATCATCGAAGAAACTTTAAAGTCTTTACAAAATGTTTTTGCCGGGTCTGCATGTGGGCTTGTTAATCGACTCACAGAAAAAGTTCAATTGTTTGCTGATTGTCTAGACAGGCTGCCTGCGAAGCGACTTTTACAACGTCTCTGACGTCATAGCCTGGATTCAGCGTTGACGCTAAAATTTTGGTAGTAGAAAATCTCGGCGTAAGTTTTGTTATGGTTGGCCGCCAAACACGTAACACAAGGCCGAAGCATTTCAACAGCTAAGCTATAATCAAGTAGAAGTATTATCATCGTCTTAATATTGATTATTCAATGTTTTGCGGGTAAAAACCTAACCTAAAACAATTGTTGCCAAAAATACTTGATCCAAACGTAAGAACAGAATGACAAAAATATGTCAATATTAAAAAAATATTGCTATTAAGTGTAGATTACTAACAAAAAGTCATATTCTGAATTAAATTGTGACAAATCCTTCTGAAAATTCTCCATGTCACCATGCAAGCAAAGTAGCAGTGTTGGAAACTGTGCCGTTTTATATCGCTTTTCCCAAGAATATCACCTAACAATATTAGCAACACATCATTAAATAATGCGTTGTTTTGGCGGTCAATGCGACGTGTAGAATTATCAAGATTGATATGCATCCCTATGATGTGTTCAAGGTGTTTAGAGGCGATCCAGCTTTTGGACAGCGAAGTCCAAACAATATTCCTACAACAGAATTTACTGATCAGGCATATCATCATCCTTTAGCTGGATGTTCCTGCTTCTTTCATAGTAAAATATAATTTAAAAAAATTCATTCAATAGCCTTTACTAGGAATTAGAAGTATTTTCTGGTTTACAAAACCATTTAAATACTTAAATTATTGCGGAAAGTAAAATACAGCCTCTTAAGGGTTAGGTTGCTCTAATCACTCCTAATTTTTTGGTATTTTTCCTGGTTTATGGTTATTGTCTTGTTCCAAAATTAGAAAAATAAATCGCCCAATCCATATACTATGCTGCAGGCACAAACAACACCACAGACTGAGATCTCTGAAAAGTTTATTTTTCTAATAAGAACAAACAAAAGCACTACCGCATTGAGCACGATTGTGTTTACATCCAACACCTTCCGCACCTTCACGAGCATGTACCATTCCAATTTACCGCGTACTTACCATACAAAACAAATATTCCCTCTGCAATACGCAACGTAAATATTTGCATTCGTGCACCAATTCAAACGGCAAGCTACCGCTTTATTACCGAAGCGCAAATACTAACATCCCCGTACACAGGCGACAGCACAACGTTAAAATGTCTAAAATAAAGTGAAGCGCATCCTATTCACTCATTCAAAATCCAGTTATATAACTCAGGCGCTTACCTCTTATTCTATGTACATGTGTATATGACATTACGTGCAACCTCCTCATCTTCCTCATTATCGAATAACGAGACCCGATTCACGACCGACGCCAAATATAAAAGAGGTAAGATTCTAAATCACTTTATGCAGGCGGAAAAAAGGACAAAACAAAAGCCTCGAAATGCCTTCGTTACTGACATGATTGCGGCGCAACCCCGATTCATTTCTAGCTTTCGTTGCGGAGCAAGTACAGCTATATCGCCGTCTAACTATCTCCGTCCGTTTTCGTATTCCTTCCATTGATTTCCATTTAAATGACGTGAAAAAAAGAGAAGAGGATCGTAATTTTAAAGTACGACAACGAGCGCAGCACAAACGTCATATTTGTCGTTTGTTTAATTCTTTTTCAGACCATTTTCACTAAACACTGAACGATTTCTTCGAATTATTCGCTCCAGTTTAAACTAAATACGTTAGTTTGCGTTGTATTATACTATTTTTAGAACAGAACTTTGCTGGGAAATATTCACATAGATATATCTTCGTAAGTTTATTGGTGAAAGATATGATAGATTTTATTTAAAGTAATATAACATAGACGTGGTTTTAGCACTAAAAATTGTGTCAATTTAAGTAAGATTAATTAGAATTTGACATCATTAATCACCGAGTTTTCTAACTTTCGAAAAAATAATAAAGCTGCTCGTTGTTGATATGATTAAATAAGACTGACTAAAAGTTTTTGATAGTGAACAAAGGCAACATTTTTATATAAACACCGCGTTTTCCGCTAACTAACCTTATAATCTCGGGTAGAGGTAATTGTCAGGTGAATGGACTCCGTACTATCTGGAACTCATGGATGAATTTTTATAAAATAGTTTCCGTAACTGTACTAGATTTTTCAATAAACGTACGACATGCAATGGTTGAATGATTGCTATTCGCAGTACATTTCTTAATTTATTGGCAGTACATTTCTTATTTTTACTTTTTTTGCCGTTAATTCGTCCAGATATTTGCGGGTAAAATTATAGTCGTCATATTATTTTCTTGTTCAGCAAAGATTTTTCAAGTACGAATTAAAAAAGAATTAAATAATTTAGTTTTGTATCCAGGGATCGATGAAGGCACTACTGTATTTCCAACCCTGGATTAAATATAAAATGACCACAGAAATATAGAAGTTTACAACTACAATCTTCCTTATAATATGTATTTCCACAACTATGTCTGCTAATTTTTGTGGTTCTGCAGAGTTCATTACCACCTACACATAGTTACCTAATTTTTGGATTTTGAAACTAGTTCCTCAAGAAGTCTTGCTTCGTTCATATTTTTGCTGATAGTACAAGCTTGAAACTAAATTCAATATAAGTGATCCTCAGCTCGCCCAATTAAACATGATAAAACTAACCTTGTCAAATTTGCAATTTTTCATTGCTTGAAAATTTGTCTTCAAACAAATTCTGCCATTGTATTTTTATTCGGATCAAGCAACAAAAACGCCATCAAGAATATTATGCCGTTTTATTATTAGCTAATTATGTAGCAAGTACTTAATTTAGATCTATGTGGCAGCGGCCAAAAGTTTATTGGCAGCACTCGCCAAGCCCATAAAGTCTAATTTATGACGAGCTACATATGTACATATATGACTTTATGTTGAACTGCATGTTCGTAATACCAATTCAATATCGCCTCTTTAGCACCTTATTTAGCACTAAATGTTTTTCGTATACTTTTCCACTCGTATTTAATTTACAGAAGTAGTACTGAATTGTTGGTTACTTCATGAAAAAAATGTCTAAAATTCCCGCGAAATTCAGTGCCTATTCTTGTCTGATTAAAAAATATTGTTATTTCATTGAATTCTTAAAGAAAAATGAAAAAAAAACTCAATCTACTAACTGAAGTTAGAGGTCGTTAGTTCGGTTATTTGTTCTAAGTAAAAGAAAAAAAAATATTGTTTTTTTTATTATTTACTCGTATGTACAGTGGCTCACAGAAGTATTCATACCTCGCGTATAATTGAACATTATTTGATATTACGCGGTTGTCCTTTGAAATATTAGATAACATTTTTTTATGTTGCTTCCTTGTGATAAAAGGGCCCTCATACAATAAAAAGTCAAGTAAATAAAGCTAAACTGTATTTCCAAAAACAACATTTTTAAATATTAAGTAAATATATCACACAAAAGTATTCATACTGGACATATTTTAAGAACTAATTAAACAAATAATGTATATATTGTATAGTTAAACTTAGTAGGCTTTATAACAGCACGAAGACGAGCTGGCATACTTTGCACTAACTTTTGAGTTATATTTGGATTCATGTTTTCCCAAATTTCCCGTATTTTAGTTCTGAGAGATTCTTTATTCTGTATATCAAAAATTTTTAATTGTCTTTTAATTTCTGCCCACAGATGTTCAATTGGGTTTGTGTCGGGACTCTGGGGTGGTGTTACTAAATAGTGAGGAGTATTGAAATTGATCCATTCCTTAACAATATGCGCGGTATGTTTTGGATCGTTATCCTGTTGAAAGTGAAAGTCTTCTTCATGATCCAATTTTCTTTCACTTTGAATCAAATTTTCTTTTAAAATGATTAGATATTTATGTCTATCCATTATACCGTCAATAAATACAAGATTACCTACCCCATTAGCTGCCATACACCCCCAAACCATTACGGAACGGCCTCCATGTTTTACGGTGGCTTTAAGATTCTTTAAATGAAGCTCTGTATTTACTGTTCGCCACACTGTACTTTTACCATCTGACTGGAAAACATTAAATTCACTCTCGTCGGAGAGTATAACACGGCCCCAAAAGTTTTCATCCTTTGATAAATAATCTTTCGCAAATTTCAGACGCTTGTGTTTATTCTTTTTACTAATGAAAGGTTTATTTTTAGTCACTCTCCCATGCGACCCACGTTCTCTTAATGTTCTTCGACATGTTTCTGCACTAATATGCTTATTAAAAGTATTATTTATGATTGTTCGTAGTTTTGTAGCACTAAGATGTGGATCTTTTTTAATTTCACGCACTAAAGCATCTTCCTCGAACGGTGTTAACATTCATGGTCGGCCACTTCGTGGTTTGTTGGCAATAGTTTTTTGACTTTTATATTTTTTAATAATATATTGAATAGTTGCTTTTGGTCGGTTAATCAGTTTACTAATTTCCAAGTAAGATTTATTTTCATTATGCCATTTTATTATTAGTTCACGTTCGCTAACTACCTTTGCTACTCATAGTGTTATCGCGTGTGACTCTTATCTTCAACTATAAAAATAAACACAGTATCGAATGAGAAATGAGCTCTACTGGCCGATATTAACTTAATTTGAAGTTAGGGTGTTCCCCGAATTGATAGAAACAAATAATGGGTACGGCATGAATACTTTTGTGCGATGCATATTTGGCAATTTCTTCAAAACAATTTTTTTCTTCGGTAGTAATACTAATACTACTAATACTTTGTTTTTTTTTGTTTTGTCTGCACAAATACTACTACTTACAAGAAACAAAATACCGAAATCAAAGTGCAATATATCTACATACTAAGCAACAAAGGGAATTTAAATCAAGTAACATGTGGGGTATGAATACTTCTGTGAGTCACTGTACGTAACCTACTTGTAAAGTGACGCATTAGCGTAAATCAGCTTACATTATTTCTTTAATTGACAGGTAAGAAAAACAACCTTTAATTAATTACGTTAAATGACACTAACTAGAGGTTTTTGATAGTGAACAAAGAAAACATTTTCATATAAACACCGTGTTTTCCGGTAACTAACCTTATAGTCTCGGGTAGAGGTAATTATCAGGTGAATGGACTCCAGATTATCTAGCATGGCATGGATGAATTTTTAAAATAGTTAGTAGTTGAATAATTGTTACTGGCAGTACATTTATTGATTTTAATTTTTTTTTAGCCGTTAATTTGCCCAGAAAACATTTTCTTGCAAAATTATTTCTCCAACATTTTTCAAGGACGAATTAAGAAAAAATTTAATACTTTATTTTTGTATCGAGGGAGCGATGAAGGCACTACTGTATTTCCAACCCTGGATTAAATATAAAACGACCACAGAAATATAGAAGTTTACAACTACAATCTTGCTTATTGCTTTTACAGACATAAAACAGTATATCCGACATCAAAGCGAATTCTATTACTGCAATTAGTCGAGTACATCCTGCACGCATAAAACCGAAAATAACCGATTTATAGGGCTTATTATCGTGCCATCCTCCACTCAAACAATGGATCCATAATGAATGCCGTAGAAACATGCATATACATAGGCGCACACATCCATAGATTAAATCCGCGAAACGTCGGCTGACTTGTTTTACGGCGCCCAAAATGGCGTACTCGCCGTGACAGAGTAGTAGTTTCGTTAGGTTAATGTACCATCATCGCCCCAAAATGATATACGGAAAGCCCGTTTGAAATTACAAAAGGATAATATTCAACACCCTCCTTCCCCTTCGACTATAATGCTTGTATGCTAAATACAAACACTTAATCGGGTTAATTTCCGTATCACGTGCTCGCTTGGCGGAATCTATTGTCATTTATACTGCGATCTATGCCAATTGAAAATAAACAAAGCGCTTCTATATTCGGTATTATCGGTGTTGTTTATGCCGGGGGTTCTATACTACCTTTAAGCCGTTTGGATTGTAATGGATCAATTTATTTTAAAACTAATGTTCGATAGTTGGGGTTTTATAGGAAAAATACAACTTGCAGGCTGAGTACTTATATAACGGGGAAATGTATCTTCCCCAACAAAGAAACGAGATACCGGCATTACCATCAAGACCATCATCATGATTTATACCCGCCATGCGTAAATAAACCCTTTTTAAACGAATATTTTCCAAATCAAGAGCTTCCTGCAGATAAGAAAAGTGTGGAAGCATCGACGCGAAATATTAACCCACATCTACCGCCCTGATATACCGACACTCAATTTTTCATGCAAATTGACAGGCTTAACTCACACACCACCACGCACTCCTATATTTCATAACTGCTACATAAACACGTATAGATGTATACATCGCGTATAGGTACATATCTCACCAGGCCATACAGGCATTCGCCATCATTGACTTGAGACTGATAATCTGCTTAATATATCTTCAGCAAGCCGTGTGCAAAACACGATATTCCCTGAGCGAGATGGGCTAAGAGAAATATTATACATAATGCTACTGGATGTTATGTCGTAATATAAGCCGGTTTTACAGCAGGCGCCCTAACCTACCTTTGTACGTGATAGATACATTTATCTACATAGTACCGGAAAGTTTTCGATATAAGGTGTGCTACTAGCGGTTAATGTTTGTCTGTGAAGTTATGATATACTTTCTGTAAAGGAATTTTGTTGCCAACTTTCAACATCTATAAACTGGATTAGATGACCGAAATGTTTTAATTCCTAAGTGCATTTTATCATTTTGTGTATACAATCTAAAAGCTTTTTACCTTAAAGTATAAAAGGTGATAATTCTTTACTATATCGACCACCACCGCCTAGAGTTGTCTAAAGACTTTGATACTATTGTAGACCCTTCTTGGCTACTTTGCAGATTGAAAATCTCAATTTTCTATAGACATCTTAGAAGGAATCCCACTTTTATATTGTAAGACTGAATAAAAAAGAAAGCAGCTCCCTTGATTTTAGAGATTAGGATCATTGACATTGGGATCAAAAATACCAAAAACATGCTTACTTACAAGATCAGCAAATTAGCTGACAATGTATCATTTTTGGAAGTTCATTCTATCCCAGACGTAAAATGTAAACATGAGCAGGGATCCAGCACGATAATTCGCAAATTACCTTTTTCTGTTTTATAGATATTGAAGTAATAGCAATGACGTGTAAAAATGATTAAATAGAAGTATAATTTTGACCTCGGCTAAAGGAGACCACAAAATCTCAGAATAGAAGTATATAGGTATATATGAAGTTTACCGCGAAATACGGAACCCTGGTGATGTCATTGTATCATTATTTTATATCGGTTTGACCACTGTTTCATAAGTGTGGCGCTGAGCGATGAATTGTGTATACGTTAGCAGTTTTGTTTTGGCTCCATCACATAAACACTTCCTCATTAATAAGTTATCATTCTTAAAACTAAACTTAAATTCTAATGAACAAATATGTACAGTCGGGGATATGGGAACATATTGTATAACACCGAATCCATTCAGGGTTTATCGGGGTAACTAACGCCAATCTACCCATTCGGAGTGGTTACCTAAACCTTGAATAAACTTAAAATTACACGTCCTATTACAAACGAAACGTGTAGATCACAAGATTCAGCTTTAAAGCATGAAATTCCTTCAAGAAAAAAGCAGATATAAGAGTAGATCTGTCAAAAAATTGTGTAACATATTTGTAAATATTGTGTTAATTTGAAAGCCAGCTTTTGATCGGACATCAGTTATAGATCAAGTAACGTATAACTTCAGGACAGCCGAAAATTATTAGTGGTCTATTATTTCTTGACGATATAATAAATTGAACTTACAAGAGGAACACTAGGGTTGCCCTACATGGATTTTAATGAATCTCAAGTACCTATGTCATAGAGGAACCTACCCTGAGTACCCAGGTACGAGCTTTTATCATAACGCGCATAGTTTCTGAGAAAATCAATGTTGAATCAACGCACAAATTCATTCCTTCACATACAAGCAAGCGTTCGTAACCCAGTGGATCAGATCTACGCCTACCACGCTGGTGGCTCGCGTTCGATTTCTGCCAGTGCATGAACGCGCTAAACAACGTTAATTTTCTCATACACTAGACAACACCGGTGTTTCCCTTCTTAGATATTTGTATTGCAGAGTCATGTGTTAGAGACTGAGTAAAGAGACATTAATAACAAATATTTTATTC
>ML218808.1:1547-16096 GCA_004785975.1 Popillia japonica
TAGACAAGTTATGTTTTGTTTGGTATATTTAGATGATATCGTACCAATATATTCCGACATGTTTTGAGGAGATTGTGTAGGGAATATTATTCTTATATTAATATTTCCTGCGGTGTATCCTATTAATCTACTCTAAAAGGAAGACAAAAAATGAATTGCGTTTGCAAACCACTTTCCAATGAGATAATTATGTACAGGATGTTCTCGGAAAGGTGTCTACTGTCTTTTTCTTTTAATTTTAAACGATAAAAAAGCAGGTTTGCACATTGCGAGTGATCAATTTCTTGCATCGAAAACATAGAACTATAGGCACGTTAGATTTTGTTTGGTATATTTAGATGATATCGTACCAACACATTCCGACATGTTGCGAGGGGATTCTGTAGGGAATATTATTCTTCTAATATTAATATTTCCTGCGGTGCATCCTAGGCTGGGCTAGTCGTAGTGCTACGCTCTTTAAATTTTAAACGATCTAAATTCATTGCTTTCTCCACGATTGTTATCCTAATATTTTATTATTTTAGGCATTTTTTAAAGCACAGGTATACGCATGTAAACTCCTAATTTGTTTCAGTATACAAATTTATTGAAACATTACATTTGCACTTTAACTTAAACTACATTTTTTTTTTGTTAATTAAATATAGAAATCGTAAGGTGTTCCAGACACGGATGAGTAAGAGGAACACCCCTCAGTAAAATAACTATACATTTGGCAATCAGTTAAATGATAAGATGAAAAATGTTCACTTATCACCACACTACTATTAGTGTCCATTGCACAATCAGTCGGTGGCCCCTTTCATAAAAATGTAGTTGAATAACAGGTGCACAGTATGCTAGTGTATTTGTATATTCATCCTTATTAAATTATAAAACAGAAAGTTGAGTGAACGACAACAGATTAGAGTGCTCGAAAACTGTATCACCGCAGAAGTGTAACATTACTCGCATTGAATAGAATAGAAGGAAAAATTAAAAAAAAAAACAGAACCAAATTGTGTATGAATACATCGTGTGTCGTTACCATTATTCCAATAACTATATTTTTTGTACTGAGAAAAGTAATAATATAAGAGAAAACTAAAAAATAACACAATACAACATTCAAGTTATAGTACCTCTTACTTAGATTATTATCATTTATACAATAAAAGTCCGGTTAATTGTTAATATAATTATTATACGATAACACAGCATTAATAATTTTTTTCTTAAAATTATTTTTATCACGTGTATGGCATCGTTATAATATACAAATATTAGGTAGGATAAACTTCGCTTGTATACACTGTCTTTCAAAATTACACCCTCCGATATACATATATTAAAAAAAAAAAGTGTTCGAAACAAATTAAACGTTGCACAAATGTAGAGTTACCAACCTGCGTTACATTTTAAGATTGTGTCCTCGTCAAACTTAAAACGGATTGAGAAATGTGTAGTGATCGTGATAATCATTTATCGGATGATGATAACATTAGCCGAACAACATTTTTGTATGTAATCGAGTAGAATTAAATTTAATAAATTTATTTATCTACCATCATCCGATAGAATTTACCACGCTTTCTTTATTTTTGAAAAACATTGTATAAGAGAATAGGCTAAAATCCATTATACATATTTAATGATATACGCTAGAAATTAACTTGGCTACTAATTAGTTTCATCATCATCATTATTTACAACGCATTATAAAACATATTCGAATTCCATTTCCTAAAAAAATAGTTTATCATCCATCTATATGCTTACATCTTTTTTTTTTCTTTTAATTAGATAATCATCGAACAAACGATCTTAAACGGCTTTACACGTACACGTTCACCTATGCTACAAAATAATAGAAAAAGAACACATAGTAATGATAAAGATAAGATAAAGATAAAACGGAAAACAAAATGTACCCAATACGTATGCTTACTAATCCTTTCTCAGTAAAACGCCCCCTCCCCCTTCCTCTAACCCTTTTGTTTCTCTAAATCAGATTGCAAACTAAATTAAAAAAAAAAAAAAAAAACTAGACCCACGCGAACTAAACAAACATACAGTGACACCTGCCGGCTAATAAATTGAACTTGAATAAACCAAAGGGGCGGTTAGGAAACTAAAAAATAATTATGATATTTACAATCACTATTTAAATTATTATATTAAAGTTTTTAGATGATTTGCACCATCGGTATTATTCTCTCTTTTCGTTTTTTTATATAAATTTACACTAGTTTAATGATTATTTATTTTTTTTTTGTTTACTTGTCCTTAGAGGTCATTCTATTTCCCTTGTTTTTAGACCATACCGTCCTCTTCTAATTCTCGTTTCCTCGTTCCGTTCGCCCATCTTCTTAAGATAAGTGGAACGAGTGTTGGCCCTCTGACGCTGCGAGATGCAACTTCTCGCGCATAACTTCGATGCTACTGTAGTCCGGTAGTTTGAGGTAGTTGACGCACGTCATCACCGATGGTAGGAAGTCGTCGGGATTCATGTTAGGCTCCAGGGTTTTTCGTACGACCGTTAGCGGTGGGGAGAGCGACTTAAATCCTGTCGGGATAAAATTAGAAACGAATTAATTTTTGAATATATTTGAGCAACACAAGTAGATACCTTTAAAAAAAAAAAAAAAAAAAAAAAACCTGTTCGAAATCAATCGAGATTGGAAAATCTTAGATACATAAGCAAACGTGCGTAGCGCTATGGACTCGATCTACGCCTACCACCCTCGGCTCGATTCCTTCTACACTTCTACACATAATGGTGGACGGAACGGCCCATACGGTGATGCATAGACTAATTAGAGAGGAGCCTGGCGAGAGGCTGTGTCAGAGAGCTTGGTCACCTCGGATGGGATTCTCGCCACTTCTACCTCCACCAAATGATCGATGAGAAGGTCAAGAAATACAGCTGGTGGTGGTACAGAGGTATTCGGCCCACTAATTTAATATTCAGAGTCAATTGGAACATGCTCTAGCGTCCGAGTAGAGATAAATATAATTGCAAGATTCGCTTAAACGAGCCTCAACAAACAATTGCAATTTTCTCCGATAATCAAACAGTCGCCATAATAGCGACACAATCATCAGCTCAAAATTTGTCTGGGAATGGCTTGAAACAGGAAACAGAAGTGCACTATGGTGGGGTATCAGGGCAAACTGGAATCAGCGGCAACAATAAAGCAAACCTATCAGCAAAGAAGGTCGGACCTGACCTATACTGCGGCATAGGAATGAGCACCGCCACAAACGTACCCAAAACCCGATAGCACAAGCTCAGAGCATTCCTCTGGGAGAATATTTCCGGTTTGAGACAAACAAGCAAAAAAAAAATGACAGCCGTGCTCTCGCCATATTACGTCAGTAGTTAAGCTATACCGGTCCGACGCCAACAACTATCCGTAAGGTTAACATTGGAGGCCACGCTCACAACTTCACAACATTTCGCTAACCAACTGTCACCGGTATCCATGTTTGGAAGTAAAATGGAGTGAACGCCAACTCTAGCGTCTTGCTCAGATTTTGATGGGAGGTGGTGGTCTACCAACAGCTATCTTTCTCTACTTATTATATGAAGAAGATCTCACAAATCCTGTCAGTGGCTACACTTGAATTAGTCGTCGGCGTATATGAGATAGAAGATGCGTCACAATTCACATTCTACGTCATATAGAAGAGCACCCACGAAAAAGAACTCACAGAGGGAGATGCCCCAACGTATTTCTTGGAAATTTCAACAAGATGCAAGGAAAAGCCATGTTAGAACTAAGCAGAAACAGACCACACGTCTCCTTAGGAACACCTGACATCAAACTGTACCACAATCACCGACATACGTGCCAATCATTCTCGACAATGACGTCGGAGGCGAAGGAACCATCACAGTCATTGCAGTAATCTGAGTACTTATATATAAACTACAACCTTACCTCCTACTGGCAATCTAGGACTGCCTGTCAAGAACTGCACGAACATCCTCTGCTCCTCGCGATTATAGGAACTAAGTATTTCGAATAAGAATGCTATGGCCCTGGAATCGGCCGTGTACCCGTGATCGGGCCTGCAGCACTCTATCAACGTCTTCACGTCCCAACCGGTGACGTAATCCTGCGGGCTGCCGCAGAAGACGGCCTCCAACTCCTCCGGCTGGAACATCCTGAGGTTTTGTATGGGAAAGACGGATTCGAAGCCCTCGCGCAGCGACTCCATCTGTCTGGACACGCCCTCCATCAACACCCAATGGCTGACCAGGGCGACGTACTGGTGCAGGTTGTGAACGGTGACGCTGGTCGATTTGCCGTTGCGCAGCATCTCGACGTTGCCGTGACCCGGCAGGATGAAATCGAGACCCAGATCGTTGATCGTGCAACCGTCGAATTCTAAATTCTCAATCTGCAAACATTTTTTTAAATTAAATAAACATATCGGATTAATACTAATCGGCATATCGATGGCGCCCACCTTTTCGTTCTTCTCCATCGGGGAGAGTTCGTGGTTTAACAGGATTAGATCCCGTTGCCTGACGATCTCCTGCATCTTTCTTAAATTCCTATAAATTTCGGGAGCAATATGGGCGAGATCCGACAAGGTCAGACTGTGCTCCTGACACAACAGCCACCGATAAAATGTCAACGAAAACGGAAGATCCAACTAGAATAAAAGAATCAATTACCACCCCAAAACCGCGTTCAATGACGTCATCACAACATACCATCCTCGAATCCATCACAGCCTTAGCCATAAACTTCCCCAAAAACCTAAACTTCGACTTGACCTTCGTTATGTGCGTCACCTTGGCGCTCCTAGGTAGCGGCGCCGGGAACAACCCGGCGCTATTGAACACGTATTCGCTATGAGAATCGGGCGCGTTCCACAACTCCAAATCGGTCCGTTGCAATTCCTTCGACACTAAGGCGTAAAATTCTAACGTCGGCCCGAGCCCGGTACCGACCTCGTTGTCGTACTGCACCTCCAGCAGGGCCTTCGACGAGGCGAGATCCTGCATGACCTGTTCGGCCTGCTTCAGGATGTCGTCGCGCGATATCGTCCGTTTTCGCCGGTCCAGTCGCGGCGTCACCCTCTCCTGTGAGTCCGTCGAACTGAGTTCGGGCGTCATGTCCAGTAGACGTTGCAGCGCTCGATCCCGATCGAACGAAGTCGCGTAGAAGAGCAGTTGGCGCGTCTCGAACGGGAACAGGAACGGACATACGGTCGCTATCTGCTGCAGCCAGTTCGGTAGGTTGCCGGTCATTATAACTAGGGGATCTTGCAGTTGTCTGCTGGCTTTAGCGGCTATTTTAATATTTAAGTATTCGGTCGACGGTAGGATCGGTTTGTGTTCTAGTAACGGGTAAAGCGTGTTCCAGTGGAGATTTAACGCGTGTAGGATTCTTAATAAGCATAGTACGTCTAAAGAAGCGTCTTGAATCGTAACGGATTCCGGAAGAGATGTCGTCAAGAACGGTATAAGCGGGGATTGTGGTGAAGGCACGGCACCCTCTGCAAAGCGGAGAAAAAAAGGATTTATTATCATTAATAATAACAGAATATTCGAATAATAATCATCAGAGAGGGCAACACTGTAGTAGCTTGCACAAGATGTCGATCGCGCTGGTCCACCGGTGGCTGGTCCGACCAAACTYGAAGAGTTTGGKGGACCAGCTAGTTAKCATTAATAATAACAGAATATTCGAATAACAATCAGAGAGGGCAGCACTGTAGTAACTTGCGCAAGATGTCGATCGCGCTGGTCCACCGGTGGCTGGTCCGACCAAACTCGAAGAGGTTGGGGGACAAGATAGTTATCATTAATAATAACAGAATATTCGAATAATAATCAGAGAGGGCAGCACCGTAATAGTTTGCGCAAGATGTTGAAGAGTTTGGTCGGACCAGCCACCGGTGGACCAGCGCGAGAGTTTGATGCACCCGCTAGTTATCATTAATAATAACAATATTCGAATAACAATCAGAGAGGGCAGTACTGTAGTAGCTTGCGCAAGATGAAAGTCGCATCATCTTCGCCGTTCATCGTGTCTAATATGGTGAATTTATAAATAGCATGCTTATACAGGCGAAGGTATTCGAAATAAAAAATTAAGGTAATTATCTTCGATTACGCAAAGGCTTACCGTTCCATAAATCATCACCTTTCCTTCTCGAAGTGCTTTTACTAGAGGAACCTTTACCTTTCCTACTCGAGTGAGTCGATGAACAACTAGATTGTTTGCTAGAGATTGACGGTTCTTCTCGTAGAGGGCGGTAGTAGATAGTGTGTGTTTGGACCCAAACGCCAGCGTGACCTGCGGCAATTTTCCATATTAATTAGTAGTAGTAATTAATTAATAATAAAAAAAAAAAAAAAAAAGAGGCTCCTACCTAAAGGCGTTTCATTATCCGTATCGGTCTCGCTCTGATCGTTGCCGTTATTACTAAACTGTCTGACAGCCTGATACACTGTCATGTTATAAGGCAAAACTGTATTTCCTATCAGGAATTGGAGCTTGTGCTTAGAACCGGCCTGCGATATAACGACGGCGGCTAGAGTATCGTCGATATCCCCATCTCCCGAATCACCATCGTCGCTGTCCGCGCTATCCCTATCCCTTACCCGACCGTAACCCCTCACAACCAAATAACGCTCTATAGCCTGCACCAAAGCTAACGGATCGATCTTCACCGTACCGCCCTTCCACTGTTTCAAATTCGTACATTCCGGATGACGTTGGAGGTTACATTTCAACTGGTGCGTATTGAAGAACTTCAACGCGCTAGTTCCGCCCCTGCCGGCGCCGGAACCCGCCGGTAGATCGTGCACCTTGACGGGGAACTGTTCGAGTTGAGATATGCAGCCGTTCAGTTTGGCGACTAGCGCCCCCATCCACATCGACTTCATCTCGACGATCTCGATGGCGTCGTCGTCCAAAGGACATCCGGCGAACACGTTCAGGAATATCCGCAGCCGTTGATCGCGCTCGATCGATCCGCTGACGCCGGCCAGATAGTTCAGTAGCGCTTTGATCAGACCGGAATGGTTCACTTCGAACGGGGATATGTCGGATTCGATTAGGATCTCGCGCAGTTCCTTAAGTGCTTCGCCGCATTCGTCGGTCGGTAGTTTCTGTATGGCAGCTGTTAATCTGGAGAGGACGTTCAATGCCGGATGTTGGTTGCCGGTCAGTTCGTTCGCCGAATATGTTTCTAAGAATTTCGCAGCCTGAAATATCAAAAACGTTAAAAATATTGATAATAATGTTGGAAATGTGAATAATGAAGAAAATGTCAGAACTGTCAAAAACGTAGAAATTAATTTTGAAAATTTCAAAAACGAAGAAAATAATTTCGAAAAATCGATAATGTTGGAAATATGTCAAGTGTAAAAAAATTATATCAGAGATGGCGAAAATAATGGCAAAAATAATTTCAAAAATATCAAAAACGTAATAATCAAAAAGCTTGAAATATTCGAAAATGTCAAAATCAATGCCAGAAATATCAAAATATGGCAGAAAAACAAATTATTTTAGAAAAATTTAAAGTAGTGTCAAATCAAAATCGTATAAAACAATGTCACAAATGTCAAAAAACGTGAATAAAATGTCAAAAACAATGTCAGAAATTGCAAAAATTATATTAAAAAATGTCAAATATAGGGAAAATTTTTGAAAAACAAAAAAATATTTTAAATGTCAAAAATTTAGACATTTTCAAAAATATCGAATATAATGCCGAATATAAAAAAATGTCCAAAATGTTGAACAGGGAATGTGTCAATAATGTTGAGAACACTATCGAAAATGTCAAAAGTAATGCAGGAAATGTCAAAAATGAGGAAAATTAGTTCGAAAAATCTTAAATAATGTTATATACGTTGAAAAAGTCAAAAATTTCGAAATTTTCAAAAATATTGATCATAATGCCGGAAATTCCCATACGTTAAAAATGTTGAAAAATTTAGATATTTTCAAAAATTGTCGAATATAATGCTGAAAGTATAAAAAAAATGTCCAAACTGTTGGGCACATTGTCAAAAATGTCAAAAGGTCACAATTTTGCCACAAATCTTAGAAATAGAGAAAGTAAAGTCGATAATGTGGAGAAAATAATGTCAAAGATGACGAAATTTGATTTAATAAAATTGAAAGTAAAGTCAGAAATCGTAGAAATGCCATTGCCGGGAATATTGATAAGAATGCAGACAATGTCGAAGTTGTAGAAAAATAATTACGAAAATGCCCAAACAGGTAAACTATGTCGAAAACTAAAATTAGAAAATATCCACAATGTAAAAAAGATTTTTTTGAATGTTGATAACAATGTCAAAAAAAATCAAGATTACCTACTGTCACAAATGTCAAAAGTAACAAAACTTGCGAAAATAGTTTTAAAAATCAAAACTAATGTCAGAAATGACAACAAAACTATAAAAAATAACTCAATATGATGCGTAAAATGTCAAAAACTAGTCAAAATTCAAAAATTTTTGAAAATGAAGAATTTTAAAAATGTTAATAAAATGATGAATAGCTTCAAAAAATTAAAAATAATGTTGAAAATTTTGAAACGATAAAAAATAACTAAAAAAATAAAAATAATGTCAGTAATCTTAAATGACAAAAATATTGAACAAAAAAAACAATGTCAGAAACCTTGAAAATACCAAAAATTGCAGAAAACAATTTCAAGAATTGAAAACAATATTGAAAATCGTGAAAATCTCAAAAATGACAGAAGATAATTAAAAAAATTAAAATAGTATCAGAAATCTTGAAAATATCAAAAATGACAAAAAATAATTTCATGAAATAGAAAATGCTAGAACTAATATAATAATAAATTATAATACAGCACATAATATTGGAAATCTTGAAAATCTCGAAAATAACAGAAAAAAATTGAAAATAGTGTCGGAAATCTTAAAGAAGTGAAAAATGATAAAAAATAATTTCAAAAAATTGAAGACAATGTTGGAAATCTTGAAAATGTCAAAAAACGAGAAAAAATCATTTAAAAAAAATTGAAAATAATGTCAGTAATCTTGAAATTGATAAAAATATTAAAAAAAGAATAATGTCAGAAACCTTGAAAATATCAAAAATTGCAACAAATAAGTTCAAGAAATTATAATAATATTGGAAATCTTAAAAAATCTCGAAAATGACAGAAAATAATTTAAAAATCTCTAAAATGACAGAAAATGATTTAAAAAAATCAAAAATACTGTCAGAAATCTTAGATGTGAAAAATAACAAAAAAAATCAAAAAATTGAAGACAATGTGGAAATCCTGAAAATGTCAAAAACGAGAAAAAATCATTTAAAAAAAATTGAAAATAATGTCAGTAATCTTGAAAATGACAAAAATATTAAACAAAATAGCCAGAAATCTTGAAAATATCAAAAATTGCAGAAAACAATTTCTAGAAATTGAGAACAGTATTGGAAATCTTAAAAATGACAGATAATAATTTCAAAAAATTGAAAATAGTGTCAGAAATTGTAAAGATGTGAAATATGACAAAAAATAATTTCAAAAAACTTGAAAACAATATTCGAAATCTTGAAAATGTTAAAAACAAGAAAAAAATCATAAAAAAAAACTGAAAATATTGTCAGTAATTTTGAAAATGACAAAAAAAAAGTCAGAAATGTTGAAAATATTAAGTTGCACAAAATAATTTCAAGAAATTATAATAATATTGGAAATCTAGAAAATCTCGAAAATGAGAGAAAATAATTTAAAAAAATTAAAAATAGTGCCAGAAATCTTAAAAGATCTGAAAAATGACAAAAAAATAATTTCAAAAAACTGAAAACAATGTTGGAAATCTTGAAAATGTCAAAAACAAGAAAAATCATTTGCGTAAAAAAAAAATTGAAAATAATGTCAGTAATCTTGAGAATGACAAAAATTTTAAAAAACGATAGTCAAAAATCTTGAAACTATAAAAAATTGCAGAAAAAAAAATCGAGAAATTGAGTACAATATTGGAAATCTCTAAAATGACAGAAAATAATTTAGAACAGTTGAAAATAGTGTCAAAAATCTTAAAGATGAGAAAAATGATAAAAAATAAAATATTGGAAATATTGAAAAAGTCAAAAACGAGAAAAAATCATATAAAATAAAAATAATGTCAGTAATCTTGAAAATTACAAAAATATAAAAAAAATACGTCAAAAATCTTGAAAATATCTAAAATTGCAAAAAATAATTTCAAGAAATTATAATAATATTGGAAATATTGAAAATCTCGAAAATGATAGAAAATAATTAAAAATAGTGCCAGAAATCTTAAAAGATCTGAAAAATGACAAAAAAATAATTTAAAAAAACTGAAAACAATGTTGGAAATCTTGAAAATATCAAAAATATAAAAAAAAAATAAAAAGTCAAAAATCCTGAAAATAGTAAAAATTGCAGAAAACAATTTCAAGAAATTGAAAACAATATCAACAATAATATATATATAAAATCTCGAAAATGACAGAAAATAATTTAAAAAAATTAAAAATAGTATCAGAAATCTTAGAAGATCTGAAAAATGACAAAAAAATAATTAAAAAAAAAATGAAAACAATGTTGGAAATCTTGAAAATGTCAAAACTATAAAAAAAATAATAAGTCTTCTTGAAAATTTCACAAATTGCAAAAAACAATTTGAAGAAATTGAAAACATTGGAAATCTTAAAAATGTCAAAAATGACAGAAAATAATTTAGAACAGTTGAAAATAGTGTCAAAAATCTTAAAGATGAGAAAAATGACAAAAAATAAAATATTGGAAATATTGAAAAAGTCAAAAACGAGAAAAAATCATATAAAATAAAAATAATGTCAGTAATCTTGAAAATTACAAAAATATAAAAAAAATACGTCAAAAATCTTGAAAATATCTAAAATTGCAAAAAATAATTTCAAGAAATTATAATAATATTGGAAATATTGAAAATCTCGAAAATGATAGAAAATAATTAAAAATAGTGCCAGAAATCTTAAAAGATCTGAAAAATGACAAAAAAATAATTTAAAAAAACTGAAAACAATGTTGGAAATCTTGAAAATATCAAAAATATTAAAAAAAAATAGTCAGAAATCTTGAAAATATAAAAAATTGCAGAAAACAATCTCAAGAAATTGAAAACAATATTGGAAATCTTGAAAATCTCGAAAATGACAGAAAATAATTTTAAAAAATTAAAAATAGTATCAGAAATCTTAAAAATCTGAAAAATGACAAAAAAATAATTTCAAAAAACTGAAAACTGTTGGAAATCTTGAAAATGTCAAAACTATAAAAAAAATAATAAGTCGGAAATCTTGAAAATTTGACAAATTGCAAAAAACAATTTCAAGAAATTGAAAACATTGGAAATCTTAAAAATGTCAAAAATGACAGAAAATAATTTTAAAAAATTGAAAATAGTGTCAGAAATATTGAAAATGTCAAAAATGACAAAAAATTATGCAGAGAATATTAATAAGAACACGCCAAAACAGATAAACTGTGGCAAAACTAAAGCCAGAAATCCCGAAAATAATGACAAGAATTAATTTGAAAACGTATAAAATTTAAGAGACTTTTAAATATGTTGAACATAATGCCGGAAATGCTATCAATGTTGGTAACAATGAAGGAAAATATCAGAAATGTCAAAAAACAACAAAAATAGTTTCATAAATTTGAGATTACTGTCAGAAATGTCTAAAATATCAAAACTGACGCAAATAAAGTCGAAAATAATTTGAAACGCAAGAAAAATGAAACAAGTGCCTAGAACAATATCAAAAATAATTTTGAAAGTTGACAAAACACATATTATGTAACATCAGAAACGTCAGAAATGACAGAAACAACAAAAACTTCAAAGATGGAAGATACTGTCAAAAATGTCAAAAACGGCAAACATAACCTCGGCAACTCGAATAGAATTACGTCATTTTGTCAGACATGGAGGAAATAATGTCAAAATAGTCTTGAAAATATTCATCTTTGCCGGCAAATCACCAAGGAAACAATTGAATTCTGACTATGACACGACAGAGAAGGAGATATGTTCTTACCTGTTCTCTAATCCAACTCCTAGTTTTCTCCCTATTACCAGCGGTAATATTCGAATTCGACGTCGATTTCCCCAAACAATTAGTCAACGAATCCTTAGTATAATTCCTATCGTGAGAGGACGAGTTCATGTTGCGACCCCACCTGGCCGGATTCAAGCTCTGCAGGAAGCTGCTCGTTTTGGAGCTGGATGTGGAACACCGCGGCCGCGACGCGTTACTAGGCGTCGAATTTCCGATCGAAGCACTTTTACTGAAGAGATCCTGCATGAGAGACGGCGATAAGGGCAGATCTTCATGCCGGGATTTCGATCTAGTCCCCCCGGTAGCTCTCTTATTAACCCTCTTCCGTTTTAAAACGTCGCTGAGACGGACGTGCGAGGGACTCGGTGATCGTCCTTCTCTAGGCGGTAACCGATTGCCTTCCGGGGTTGAGGTGTAGAGGGAGTTCGAGGAGGTCACCGTCGACGTGTTTCCGGCCGTTCCGTTCGCGGTTAAGGGAGTGTTAGTTTGAGACGGACCCGGTTGCGATTCGTTAATACTGGTCGTGAACGAAGTCGTGCTGGAATTGGTGGATTTCGGCGGGCTAACGCCTAGAGGCACTTCCGGATCCGCCAACTGGTTAATCTGATGCATGACGCCCTCGCGGTGGAAGTGAACGCCGAAGACATCCGGTAATTTCG
This sequence comes from Popillia japonica, assembly GCA_004785975.1. Classification (NCBI taxonomy): domain Eukaryota; kingdom Metazoa; phylum Arthropoda; class Insecta; order Coleoptera; family Scarabaeidae; genus Popillia; species Popillia japonica. The sequence continues at coordinate 14,287 of ML218808.1, forward strand.
TCATCAGTATATCGGCCATCTGCAGCGCCCCCACCACGATCCTCAAGTCGTTCGACGCCATCATCCCCGCTATGTGGCTGCTAACGGTTTGATTCTTCAACACCTGCTTCAACAACTCGGGCGTCGCGTAATAAACCATCCTGAGCAAGGCCTTCAAGCATTTGCATCTAACCGCCGGCCCAGCGCTGGAGGAATACACCTCGTACAACACGGAGAATAGCGATCGTATAAAGGCGGCGGCTAGTCCCCTCTCCTCCCTTAAACAGGCGACCCTAGCGTCGCGACTCGCCGAATTAGGCCGGCTTCCGGTCGTCACCGGTTCGCTAGCGTTAACTTGCGCATTGTTGGCGGAAAAATGCCGCTGCACCGGCCGCGTCGTTCCCGTATCCTCGTTGATCTGCTGCATGGAATGGAAATCGATCGTGTAGGTGCGGCCTAGAGTGTTCAAGCTGACCTCGTCGTCGCCGTTTATGTGCGCAGCCTCGATCATTCTGCTATCGACCGGACCGTAGGAGTGCCACAGGCCCCTGTCGTCGCGCCACTGCCACGTCGGATGGTCCTTATTCATGTTAGTCGGACGTTCTAGTAAGGCGTCAACGGCGAAGATGCCGTCGGATGGTAGTTTCGGCATGAGTTCCCCGATTAGCGTCGTTATTTCGTACAATTCTTGAGGTTGCCTAAAAAGAGGATAAAAAATAAAATTTAAAATTAAAATCCTACATTACCGATGTATTACCTCGGAACTAACTCGACTTCATCCTGATTAATCTCCACAGATCCGGTGAGCAGATACAGCAGGGTTTCGGAAATATTCTGTTTGAGGAGCGTCAGAGCTAGATCGGGACAGTTGGCGCACATTATCGATAACATGCGCAGAACGGTGATGAAAGTTCCTGTGCTGATCACAGGTGGCGTCACCACCAATAGCTGTTGTAAATTCGTTAGTAATTCCGTACTGGCGATCTCCTGCAGCCGAGACGGTTCCATCTGGAAACTTTCTACCAGTCTGTAGAAGGCCAGGCAGACGCTTTCGACGCTCTTCTTGTCCTGTTGCGTTAATCTGTTCGCTAGGAGCGGTAACGATTCGGAGACGTATTGGAACTCGTCCGAGGCCAAGTTTAAGCAGCAATTCGCCGTTACGGATAAGGCATTTCGTTGGGCGTTTATCGAGAAGAAGTCTAAATACATCAGGCATGCCGATACACCTCGCTGAAAATTTATATAAAAAAATTATATGCTGGTGTACATTAGCCGTCAATTTATTTATTATTTAAACCATAGACTATTGAAATCAATCCTAACATACAAATCTAAAAACAAAAACAATTTGGATTGCAATATATACTAATCTTTCTCTCTCTCTATCTAGTTTGTTTAAAACTGTGTGTAAGAGGTAGTGAAATAGTTAAGTAGTAGTACAGTAAAAATTTATAAATTCTTGGAAATGTTAAAAAAAATAGTTTTCAAAAATCAAGATTACTCTCAGAAATGTCAAAAATAATTTTCAAAAAGCAAGACTACTGTCAGAAATGTCATAAATACTTTTCAATAATCAGGACTACCGTTAGAAATTGCATAAATACTTTTCAAAAAATTAAGACTAATGTCAGAAATGGCATAAATACTTTTCAATAATCAAGACTACTCTCAGAAATGTCAAAAATAATTTTCCAAAATCAAGAATACTGTCAGAAATGGCAAAAATAACTTTCAACAATCAAGATTATTGTCAGGAAATGTCAAAAGTAATTTTCAGAAATCACGATTAGCCTCAGAAATGTGAAAAATTTTCAAAAATCAAGACTACTGT
>SMLS01069342.1:0-26474 GCA_004785975.1 Popillia japonica
TTAATACAAATTCGCACAAGTAAGCGCGCGTAGCGCAGTGGATTGGATATGCGCCTACCACCCTGCTGGTTCGCATTCGATTCCTGTCAGTGGCTTTTTGTCTTATTGTGTACATTATTAATATTCATGCAAATTATTAGTAGAAAATCTGCACCAATCTTGCAGGACTTCTTCTTCAATGGACCTGAGAATGAGAATTCAGAGCAGGACTGAAGAATGACTATGTCTGCATTCTCATTCCTAGAATTGCCGCTCAATACGACAACTGTGGTCCCAACGTATCGTTTCCTCTCCTCCTCCTCTGACCTGTCACTAACTTATACCTCTAGCAGATCTTTGTAGAACTGCCTAAATGAACGATATTTAATATCTTTATTATTTTTATTTAAATAGATAAATTTATTCATAAATCTAGCCTAAACATCAGAAAAAAATTGCAGGCAAATAAATGGTTGCAGAATATTTGTGCTTAATTTTAGCTTAATCTCTAACGGCAAAAAAAATTGAAATCTACTTTACAGCAAACGCGTTTCCTTCTTCACTCCCGCACTCAAATAGTTTTGTTTGCAGAATGTGATTTCTCATGTTTGATCAGAGTGCTCTTCCGAGCAAAATCTTTGCCGCATATACCGCAGATATACGGCCTCTCGCCCGTGTGAGTTCGTTCGTGGAGCCGCAATGAATTGCCTTGCGAGAACGCTCGAGGACAAGTACTACATTTATGCGGTTTATCTTCGGTGTGTGTATTCATGTGATTCGACAGCGTCCAGGTGTAACTAAAAGATTTACCGCACACTTGGCAGCTGTAAGGTTTCTCCCCTGTATGAATCCGTTTGTGTCTGTGAAGTGTGGTTAGTTGGGAGAACGCTGCAGAACAATTATCGCATTTATACGGTTTATTTCCAGTGTGTATGTTTAGATGATTGGTTAGTGAGGACTTGACGCTAAACCGTTTACCGCATATATTGCAGCCGTAAGGTCTCTCGCCTGTATGACTTCGTTGGTGTCTCAAAAGGCTAGATGCGTGCGAGAATATTTGCGTGCAATGATTGCAGTGAAACATTTTATTATGCACCCTTTTGTGCTTAATTAGATGCAATTCTTGCGTATAACATTTACCACACTCATCGCAACGGTAAGGTTTTACGATCGTATGGCTTCTTTCGTGCATCGCAAGAGATGTTGGTTTAGGAAATTCCTTATCGCAAAAATTACATTTATACGTGTTGTCTTCTGTAGGTACTCTGCGGTGAACCTTATGGACGCATTTACCACACAGATTACAGGGATTAAGCGCCGGGTTTGACAACCTCTCACTGTTCATTTCGCAAGTTTCTATATGGTTAGCATCGTGAGATAGATTTTCCGAATGATCCGATATTTTATGCGCTTTAAGAAGGTCTTCCGTATCGAAGAATCGATTACATGTAACGCACAAACACAATAGGAATGATTTGTTGTCTTCGTGGTGGTTAAGTTCCTCCTGCTCTACTATCTCCTGCTTCAACTCTTCCTGTGACGTGAAGCTTGAAACTGGTAGTAACATGTCGTGGTACCTGGAAAATAGGAATGTTAGTTTAGTGCAATTTATTTTCGAAAAGACAAATTATGCAATGGAAAACTAAAGACGTCATGCGTGACATACGTGTGTGAAGTGAAACTATAAATGACAATTTTAAAATCATTTTATTTTATAATCAACGGTTCATAGAATATAACAGAAACCATCGCTCAACATCACCTCAATATAAATAAGAAAGGTCGATGGTTTCAATGCTTTTCTTTTATCAACTCCTTTATATCTGCTCCGTTAAACTCCCAATTCTATTTAAGGAAATTACTGTATCAAGAACTTCTTAATTTATTTCCACATTACTTTCTTGGACAGTCTCAGACCACAACCTTTTTCCAAACAGGGTTTAAATTTCTTACAGGTAAATACCTGTCCAGTTACTCACGCTTTGTTTTAGCTCTCCACATTGCAGTGACTTCCTTTTATACCGCTAATATTAGTCTCCATATAAGCAAGGGTGCGTAGCGCTGTGGACTGGGTCTATGCCTACCACCCTGGTGGCTCACGTCAACCTGTTCTTCATTGCTTTATGGCCAGTCATTAATAACTCTTCCTTTGTAATAAAAGTTCTCTTGGGCATTTTCTTCCAAAATAGCCCATTTTTATCGCAACCGAAAACTTGCTCTAGCTTGCAATCCACTACAATTCGAGCAACGATGATTGAAGCGTGCCAAGGTCACTGAATATGAAACGAACTATAGATAGGCGTAGAAATCATCAACATAGCTTATAACATAAATATAAACAGGCAAAAGGACAGACTAATACACTACTTGACAGCAAATTCAAACGCACTATGGGTCAAGATCTAATTAGAAGATACTTTTGATAAAATTAGAAAGAAATATAGAACCAACATGCTTCAATCTTTGTTGCTCGTATTGTATTAATGTTTTAAATTCACTCACAAATCTTTCAGTTGCTACTTTGTCAGCACTAGCCACTTCTCCGTGCCTAACAACGCTATGGATAGCTATTCTTAAATTTCTCAAACCAGCCTTTGCTTCCTTTGAATTCTTCTGTAGTTTATGCAGCGTCTCGTGGCATTCATCGTATAGGCCACGTGTTTTCTCATGGCACCAACTCTGCGCGGTGATTTTGACGTCACAGTATATAGATCGTGCGACAGACTCTCGGTATTCGCTACCAATAGAAAAATCTTGGAATAGGATAGTAACTATTTCAAACTTTTTCAATAGAAAAGTTACGGACTTTCATGATAATTTGTAAGGAAGTATTTTCTAAGCAGAAAATAATAAATAATACACATTAATTTTATATTTGATGGTTCTATTTAACATACCGTTTACTTGTGCACGACATTGCTGTCTACTAATTGACAATGAAAAATATTGACATCCATTGGTCAATCTAACTCCTGCTGAGGCCGAACGAAGTTCTTGAGCCTTTTACTCATCATGGACTCTCTTTAAGAACTGGAAATACAGATTGCTAGGTCTTCGTTTCTTTTAGGCAGGGAGGTAATAGATGGTGATGTTTTTACCATCTGCTGCTGGACTATGCTGCGGCGTCTTCGGCCAGTGCCATAGCTCTCCTGACATGCATTAAGGGAGGTGGTCTATCCAGATCCAATGCTGATAGTCTGTTGATCAGTGGATTTTCAGATCTATCTATCCTTTCCAACGTCTTCTTGGCCAATCCAAGCACGAATCGCTTCAGGGAAGGAACCTCCAGGTCGTCACGAATCTGTTGATTGCGAACAAACCAGGGGGCCCCCGCAATCATTCGCAACATTCTGTTCTGAAGTACATACTTCCAGTCTCTTGAAGAGTGTCCTGGCCAAACTGGAGATCGGTAGCGCTCCATATGTAATTATCGGCCAGAAACGTCAGATAAAATATTGACATTACGTATTTGAGGTTGTGTTTGCGATTTGTTGACAATAGATGGTGCTACGAATCGCATACCCGATGTATTTAGGATGGGCTTTTATATACACTTCTCTTTTCAATGATATTATGCATCCTTTTCTAAATGTATTTTTGAACTTCTGCGCTGGTGCCATGAGAAAATGAGCGGACTCTAGAAGATCTTGATAAATCGCTGGCGCCTTTACAAAAATCATGTTTTGCAATGCACTATCTCTCTTCAGTTGTTGATCATTGATCCACAAAAACAACAGAATTCTTTCTTAACTATTGTACCTACAGTGGATGAACAAAATTTAACATTTCCAAGAGATAATCAAAGATACACAGCTTCACCTTTAAAGATAAAAAAATTAAAATCTAATAACCATACAATTTAAATCGTTTCCCACTAAGAAACTACATTAAATTAAATGAGTTTACTTCTTCACTCCTATGCTTAAACATTTTTGTTTACAGATTGCGACCTCTCATGTGTGATGTCGTGGTGCCTAGAAAATAGAAATGTTAGTGTAGAGTAGTTGTAACATACTTCAGATATCATTCATGGAGCAAACCTGTTTAGAACTACCCACCTGCAAAGACAAAATTTAATATTTCTACGAGATAATCAAAGTCATAGAGGTTTATTATTTTTATTTAAATACCTAAATGAATTTACTAATGAATCTATTCTAAACACCAGATAAACAGTGATGGTTGTACACCACACAGCATTCACAATCTTCATCATATTTTATGCTTAATTTTGCTTATTATAATCTAATCACACTTGATAGCAAGAAATGCCAAATTAATTACAGACTACTTAAAAGTAATTACATATGTATATTAACTAAAATGTATAATCCAAAATATCGTAAATACTAAACTCTACGAATTAAATTAAATAAGTTGACTTCTTCACTCCTTCTCAGAGTGGACCAGATAACCAGATTAGGACGACATAAACCTAAATTAAAAATCGTTTCTAGGTAGATGATTAAGTGTTTTCATATATCTCATATAACCATTAGGGAGATGTCATCTTCCCTAAAAACAAAAAAAAAGCAGAGACGAGGACGGCCGCCACTTTCATTATTTGTCGAAGCTAGATACACAAATTTTCAGTATAATACGTTGAGAACAGCTATGTTAAGTAAAGGACTGGAGAATTTTCCTACATATAATTACATTAGATCTGCTGGGACACGAACAAATCATTTCGAATCTGGCATAAAAAACTGGCTTCTACAACTCTTCAGCAATTGCCGAGAGAGCTTTAAGATATCTAAGCTATTGGAAAAAAAATCCCAAAAAGATCTCCACTCCCCAAACGGCTATCGACCAATCTCATGGTTGTGTGATCTATTTAAACTACATGAAAGACTGATACTAAATCGAATTTGCAGGATCGTCGATTCAAAAATCATACCCCAGTTTCAGACCTGGGAAGTCATCCACCAATCAAGTCTTAGGGCTTACATAGCATCTAGAAGAGGGATATGAAGACAAGACAATTACGGGCATTGTCTTTGTCGACTAACCGCTGCCTATGGCACGGTAAACCACCGCAGAATGCTGTTAAAATTTTACGATATAACAGGAAATTGTCAATTGACGATCTCTTCAGCAAAACCGCCAATACTATTGTTGTGGAGGTTTAGGTCTGTTCTTTGCACTGGTCTATTGTTCACGCTGGTCCACAGGTGGCTGGTCCGACGTTGCCTCTTGAAGGAAAATGGCTCCGCTCAAGGAAGCGTGTTAGCTCCAATTCTATCCATTCCATCTATTCCATCTACACCAACGAGCAAGCAACACTGGAAGACACAAAACACTTTGTATACGCAATTGGCTTGGGCATTACGGCCCAAGAAAGAACCTTTAAAGAAGTTGCAGCAAGGTTACAGAAAGCTTTAAACGTCATGTCTGCTTAGGTACTTTAAAACTAAATCCTTCCAAATGTCTGTGCATTCCATCTTCACACTAAACTGGGAATCATACCTCGAAGTCTGTAGAACGACAGCACAAGCATCATCTTTCTCTAGAGCTGAATAAGTATGCTAGGTTTGGTCAAGATCGGCGCATGCCAAGAAGGTCGATGTAAGCCTCAACGAAACTTGCAGCCTTATAATACTAGCTCATGCAAGGAGGGACATGACTTTACCAAGAAGTTTAAGAAAATATTCGACAATCATCACCCCGTTTTCGAGAAACACCAAGAGTGTCAAAGGCTGAAATCTAGACGTCGATTTCTCAGCAGCCCCTGGATGAACCACCAACAAACTATCCTCTAGCAGGAAGCCAGCCGACTGGTGTCTCGTACGACTTTAAGACCTGGAGACGTATGAAAACAGGTATTGCTCAGGTAAAAACGAATCTGATCAAATGCCTGGCCCAACCGACTGACGATAAGTGAAACTGTGGGACGATATAAGATTGGATCACCTTCTGAAGTTCGTTCGAAGCCCTTCACTCTGTAGACTCGACAACGTATCATTAATAATTACTGACGAACGTCATTTTACTATGATAGACAGAAAGATGTGAGCATCTCCAAGAAGAAATGAATTAAATAGATGGTTTACTCACTAAAACAATTAATATAGATAAATTGAACGCTAACGGCTTATTCCCTTGTACCTTCGAATACCTTGCTCACATTGCTTACAGTCCCAACATTAAAAAATGGCAAGTGCGTGGACAAACAGATAAAAACGTATTTGCAAAAAGAAAGCGTCAAATTCAAGAGGAAAGATGGGATTACTTGTGGACGTTCCAAATCTCCAAGGAATACTGCTATATCTTGTGGATACGAATAAAATTCCGAAAAGTTTGATCTCTCTGTGGCATAGAGACAGCAAGCATCAGATGCACACTTAGAGAGTGAAACTGATGACAGTATAGTGACAAGGAGGCAATAAGTTCCTCCGATAGCCAAGTAATGTATGGTTTCAAATTTCAAATACGACTTTTTGAGAACAACAAAGTATGTTCTTGCGGCTATAGTTATTTACAAAAGACATTATTGATAATTAAAGCGATTAGTCTTACGTTGTTTTTTCGCCCTAATCTGGCTTCCTGGCTCACTGCCCTGCTCTAATGCATCTTTATTTGCGGAATGAGACCGAACGTGTCTGTTCAGAGTACTCTTACGAGTAAAACTTTTGCCGCATAATCCGCAGCCATGCGGTCTCTCGCCTGTATGCGTTCGCTCGTGAATACGCAGTAATCTGGCTTGCGAGAACGAACGATGACAACTACCGCATTTATGTGGCTTAACTTCGGCGTGTGTACTTACATGATTCGATAGCGTCCAGGTGTAACTAAAACATTTACCACACACTTTGCAGCTGTAAGGTTTCTCCCCTGTATGAATACGCTTGTGTCTGATAAGCGTGCTCAGGTGAGTAAACGCTGCAGAACAATTATCGCATTGATGCGGTTTATTGCCAGTATGTATATTCATATGAGTGGCTAATGTCGACTTGGTACTAAAATATTTATCGCATATATTACAGCCGTATGGTCTCTCGCCTGTATGAGTTCGTTGGTGTCTCTGAAGGCTAGATGGGTGGAAGAATTTTAGTTCGCATTGATTACAATGAAACATTTTACCATGCGCTTTCTTATGCCTAATTAGATAGCTCTCCTGGCTATAGCATTTGCCACACTCATCGCAACGATAAGATCTTACGAGCGTATGATTTCTTTCGTGTATCGCAAGATATGTTAGTTTGGGAAATTCTTTATCGCAAAAATTACATTTATACTTCCTGTCTTTTTTAGGTATTGTCAGGTAGTCACTGTTCGTGTCGCAAATTTCTGTGTCGTTAACGTCGGAAGAGAGATTTTCCGAGTGATGCGATACGTTATGGGCTTTGAGAAGATCTTCCGTATCGAAGAATCGATTACACGTAACGCACAAGCACAATAGGAATGATTTGCTGTCTTCGTGGTCGTTAAGTTCCTCTTGCTGTAGTACCTCCTGCTTCAACTCTTCCTGTAGCGTGAAGTTTGAAACTGGTAGTAACTTGTCGTGGTACCTGCAAGATATGAATGTTAGTTTAGAATAGTTTATTTTTGCAAAGTGAAATTATGTAATGAAAATTTTATGTATCTAATACAAAATACTCATAGTTGCACACAAACTACGTGTGTAAAACGTCATCATCTTCTTTTAATTAATGCTACATAAAATACAACAGAAACCGTCGCTAATCATTACCTTAACATAATGGAAACTAGGCAACTCATTTAGGTGTTACATTAGTTCTGTATATTGCACCATTATTCCTATATACTGCAGTGACCGGCATAAATATTGCAACATATGTAATTTTTTTTTATTATCGAAATACCCTAAAAAAATTTTGGGGATAGGTCGTGCATGTCTAAGAACCCCAAAAATTATTTTGACACACGTCATGTGACACTAGTATGGCGGTAAATTTGAAAAATATGCCACGAATCTGCAAAAAGTGAGGTTAGATGACATCATATTCGAAAAAGTTATTTGAAAAGTTGTATTCAAGCTTTCTAATGCATACTCCATTGTTCACTATTGGTTCGACGATAATTTGGACATAAGTCGATACACGAAACCGATAAAGCCAAACAAGCGACTGCTGTCAAAACTGTGCGCTGATGTGTATTGTGTTCGGTTTGTTGAAAACGAAACATGGCTCACAAACATCTAACTCCGCCATTGACGGTTGAATTCAAACGAAAAGCAATTCAAGGAGGTTACAGGAAACCAGATAAAAACACAAACGCTGATAATACCGAGGAATTTAACATTCCATCAATTATATTGTACACAATTTCAAAAAGAAAGGGTATTGGGCTCGCTAGAATCTGTGCAAGAGCGAAGAAATGCGAGATACTATGGTGTTAAATGTTTATCAAAATAGGTGGCGCCATCTAGAATGTTTCTTATGTACTAATTAATGGACGTATTTTTACAATTAATTTTGCATAGCTGGCGCTCAATACTAATTCAACTGTGAGTAACTTGAACTTGAAGGAATTGACTTCCATCTTCAGCATATCAAAGGTAAAGTAAAAATGATTTACCATTTCTCTTATCAAATTTTTGATTTGTTGTAGGGGAAGGTTCTTTCCCGACAGGTGCCGTACTATGTCGGAAATAATCGTAACTAGCTCAAAGGGGAAGGACAAGACTACAAACAAAGCTGCAGCCATCTTCAGTGCAGCGCGCGTTGTCAGTGAATGAAAACGTGTTTCTGCAGACCGTTATTATAATATTTGGCATTTTTTAAGTTGTGACAGGTAGGTTGTGTTAAAATAATTTAATATTTTATTAGTATATTCTAATAGTGTTTTCTTCCCTTCAATAACGGACAAGATGGGGTTTTCTAATAGTATGAAGCCTTTGAGCGTTTATTACGACCAAGAAATCTCTAACTAGCTGATATCTAACCCTGGAAAAACCGTTACAATGGCGCAAATTCCTGAAATATTGGGGAAAGCTTTTGTGGGAGCTGCAACTATCACAACAGCAATAAATGGGTTTAAAAGTACAGGAAACTGGCGTATTAATCCAAACATTTTTCCTGATCCAGCGCTTACAGCGTCGGCTACAACATATCGACCAGAAAATACCACTCATCCTGAAATAGATCCATAGAATGTGCCTCTTCAGAATATTCCAACTTACAATATTGCCCAGCCTAGGTGTTCTCATTGGGGTCCAGATGAACCTGAAGTTTCGAATGAACTTCTAGGAAACGAGTCTATTCCCAATCAACCATGTACTTCTCTAAGGAGTGTTTCTCTCTTGAGCAAATTATGCCTCTTTCTCATGTAGGACGAACGAATGTTAGAAGAACAAACTATAAAAAAGGTAAAACTGTTGTAATAAGAAGCTCTCCATACAAGCTTGAACTTGAGGAATCAGTCGAAAGGACGCTTATCGAAGAAATCGCTTTTTGAGAAGTCGAAAGAAAATGTTAAGCAGATGAACACTGTTGGAAATATCGTAAAAATAAAAGGAGATGAAGATAGCGCTTCAGAGGATAAACAGAAAGAAGAAGATGCAGCGTGTCTCTATTGCGGATATTTCTATTCCTAATCTGGTGAGGGGTGGGTTGCCTGCATCAAATGCAGAAAATTGGCACATTACCCATGTATGTACTGCTGAAGAAGATGAGGACGATTTGACATCTTTATATGGTCATTTTTTAATCAAAGTAGATTATTTACTGCTACTAACTTTGGTATAAAATTTGATTTTCTAGGCTTTCTGATAAACTTACAAAAAAGTAAAATCGCTTAAGGGCCCCATCCTGTCCCACCTTCCCCTATACAGGGTGTCTCGCAAGTAATTACACCGATCGGTATATGCAGTGGTGGGCAACTGTTATTTTTAATGGAGCACCCTATATATTATTACATTTTTCAATTTCTCACTGAATTTTGAAGTAAATTTAATAAAATAACTACATATTTTGTTATTTTCAACCATGTTTGAAATATTTGCATTTTTTTTTAAATTTTGACAGATGCATTTGAACTTTTGAACTGTTATAGAATAGAACTTGAAACTGAATAAAATTTTCGAAAACATTATACAGCGTATCCAAAAATTACGGTTAAATTTGCGAATGGTGTGGTGAATAGTGTGAAAACTTAATTAATTTTTAATCTTAGATCATATATATAGAATGGATACTGCTATCCCATAAGTACGAACTTATTACCGACTATGTTTCCAAGATGTGCAACGTGCCTTTTTCGCATTATCTTCTTTGTGAGTACGCTATCACCAATGCTGCTGTCTTTCTCTGTACCCCTAATTATCCGGTAAGCGCACTATTTGGGATACCTAGATACCTCTTTTTTATCGGACATGTCATATATGTCATTCGGACGTTTTGTTGACAGGACTCGTACTGCTATTTGAAAATAGTTTTTCCTTCGAATTATTCCTTCACCTTTGTATTATAATAATTCACTTTTCTTACTTAGTTTTAATAGGGTTAGTTGAATATGTGAAAAAACTGATTTCACATTTGTTAATTTTTTGAAAATCTAAATTTTTTGATAAATCGTACACTATGCAGTTTGAATTTCGCGGTTAAACTTGATTCAATTTCGGGCAATTTTAAGCCAATCATCGCCAGAGTGATACAGAGTAAGCAAGGTATATAATGACTTTCATAAATAAGAACGAAACGGAAGAATATAATTTGTCTCTGCTATGTTGGAAACATAGTTGGGAACCTAACGCGGTATCCATGTAATATACATGATCTAAGTTTTTAATAATTAATCTATTTTTCTCTTTCTCATCAAACTGACCTTACAAAAAACAAAAAAGGCGTATCTAAAATCTATACTTTTTAAGATAATTAATATAATATGTATATATGCTCCATGAAGAATATACGTACATAGCTTTGGTAGTTTTTTAAGATGTCATCCTGCTATGGTATATCCAAATTAGTCATGAACATTCGGGAAACAATCCAACACTGATGAAATGTTATTTATTGTTAGTTTTCAATTATTGAACAATGCCGACACGTTCGAATTATTATATTTAAATTTGATTATTATTTATGGTGAATGTAATAAAGGGATATGAAGAAAATGTGATACCTTTGCCGGTCGGTATCCTCAAAGCAAAAGCCGTCACCAAACCTATGGAAGTCAACATTTTGGAATATTTCATAACATATCCAACACCGTGAGACACCTTGTATTATTTTTTTCAATATGGCGGCCTTTACCCTGCCAGCAGAGTGACGTGATATTTGGTGGAAGAGACGTCGATATAGGTGTCAAGTGGAGAATGTCGACGTGAGACGTAAAATCGACGTTTTTATGACGTCACCTAATTTACGAAAAGGTGACGTATGTGAATCGACGTTGTTTCGACGTCTACACGACATCACTTGATTGACCGCATCAGTAAATTTATTTACCGGTGACTTAATCGATATACTGAACATTTATAATCGCTGACATCAAGGATTAATGCCTATATTTAATAGGTAAAAGCCGCTTTACAGTTTCCAATTTTTCTTGCGTGCAATAAAAATTACGTGCAATAGAAATTGCACGCAATAAAAATTGCACGGTTTTAACACAGCTTTACAGTTAGCAATTCCATGCGCAATACGGTGCAGAAATAAAATCACCATAAAAGAATACTAGAATTGCGCTTGCGTGCAACACAAATAGAACAGGCGCGCAGGAATGTGAATGTGAGTAACATATTTAAAAACTCCCACCGCATCAAAAAATTTCTATCTGTATTTTATGCATACTGTTGAGATCGTAAAAGTTTGAAAATCGCGCTATTACATGACCGTCTACCGTTTAATCGTGAGTTGTCTGCCATTTGTTCCCGCGTGATTGCGTGTGCAGAATTTGGTTCGCGACTGGTCATGGGACGATCACGTGATGATCGTGATTGGCTCAAATAATACCGTCATATGTTTTTCACGTGTGTAGGTATCATATGTACGATCACTCCAGATTCCAGAACATTGCATTCATAGTCGAAGTATCTGGTTTATGCTGATACACTTTTTCCGGATAAGTGTATATGAATATTCTATTAGAATTGTAAACATACAACTAAATTAGTGGAGTGATCAATTGTGTATTGTAGATTCCAGAGAAAGTACAAAAGAAAGGTAGGTAACTAACCTATTTCAATGACAAACATACTGATATTAATTTGCAAAATGTTTTTAATCTGTAGAATGGTGTTCATTGGTATTCAGTTTGCAGAGGTAGACGGAGGTGGACTTGCACTCGTTCATCAAAAGTGGCTTACACCAAGAATGATTTGATAAAATGAAAAACAATGAAATTTGAACATTCACCGATACCCAAAATAGATTGTAAATGAACACTAACCTCTTTAACGTCAAAACAAATTCCAATGTTTTACCAAGCTAATTTTAATATAAGGAATAGGAAATACTTGATACCAATAATTACCAACGAACAATTTGCTGTATTTAAGGTTAAATCAGAATAGAGTTTTTTAGTGAGGTACTTATAAGTACCGACGGTCAACAAAGGGTTATAAGGAAAACTCTATAACTGCGTTTTGTTTTCTTGTAAGTACGTCTTTTTTGTTTCTCCTCTGGTATTCAAACAGTATGCTCGATTCCGACAAGCAATGATACATTGTGAGATCATGGATTTAGGTGCGAAATACGACATTTTCCTAGGATAGAAGACGAAGACTGTTGAAATATGCAACGAATATTTAATTGCTTTATTTACTCTTGTCACAGGTACAAAGCCAATAAAAGCAAGCATTTTTTCGCGGGATTTGAATCACACCCTTCTAAACAAAGACAAGGTACAATTAACCTGGAAGTTACGATCAAACTTGTATTTTATGTATGCCTTTCTGTGATAGAAATTTGGTTCTTGATAGACGAATTTTGACGTTACTGTGCGACGTCTATTGGCTGTGACATATTGCTGTCTTTTTCACGTATATTTCACGTCCACATTTACGTCGATTCACGTGATTAGGGACGTATATTTCACGCAGAAAAGACGTGGCTTTGCTAGCTGGATAGGTGATCGCCTATACAATGTAGACGAGACTGGACTAATTAGTGTTCCATTAAAAACACCAATTCTTTTCAGGAAGAGCAACGTTTACTTTTAGAAACCTACATATTTATTATGTCCACCCCTAGGTGCCATATTTCCCACATGTGATCTCAATATCTTGTAATGGAGTATTTTTGAAAAAATCATATTTGCTGGTGTTTCATTCAATTGAGAGCAAAATAGTTAACGTTAATTAAATAAAGATTTTGCTACCTACATTATTGATATTCAATTTTACTTAAAAAAAATTTGGTGGGGAAGCGGAGGGGAGGGGGCACATTACCACCCTTTCCTCTAAATTTAGTATTTGCGTGCAATATTTTGCACACATTTCGCAAAAGTAAGTTTTAGTGACGTGAGATGCAAAATTATTCCCACAGTAATTGCATACAAATTTGTGCTTTTCTTTATGTGCTTTCTTATGCGCGGCTAATTCATGCTCTCTTTGTTGCTTGCCTACCGAAAACACCTTCAAGTTATCTTGTGTATCAATATGAGATTGATTACTATCGTAGTGGTTGCCATCAAATCGTTATTTTTCTGGTCTTATAAATAGAAATTTCCATCTCCAAGTGATAGAATCTGGTACCTAAAAAAACTGAGTAGTGATATGAGCAATTTATTAATTGCTCCTTTTCAGGAGCAGCTCTTATGAACTAGGGATTAAAATCAGCATAAAATATAAATATTTTATTGGTTTATAAGCTTTAATATAACTTAAACTCTTGCATAAATATTTCGGAATTAAATCATAAATAAAATATAAACAAGTCTATATTATCCCTAGCAAATACACACATATACACGAGCCTAACAGGTATGAACTTGTTCGTGCTTTCGGCAGGTACGTTTCCTAGCAAACGCCTTCTCACAGTAACTGCATTTAAATGGTCTCAGAGCGGCGTGCGTGTTCTCGTGATTGATCAAATACGACTTCAAACTAAAACATTTCCCGCATATTGTGCACGTGTAAGGTTTCTCCCCTGTATGAAGCTGTTTGTGCCTGCGAAGCCCGCTGTCCTGAGTGAAACTGCGCGAGCATTCGTTACATGCGTACGGCTTATTTCCGGAATGTATATTCATATGATCGGTTAGCGATGTTTTTAAGGTAAAGGATGCGCTGCATATCTTGCAGATGTACGGCTTCTGACCTGTGTGAATACGTTTATGTCTGATGAGGTTGCTACTGTCTGAAAACGATTCCGGGCAATTGTTACATTTGTACGGTTTATGTCCAGTGTGGATGTTCGTATGGCGGCGAAGAGTCGATAAATGAGTGAAGGCCTTACCGCATTCTGCGCAAGGAAAAGGCCTTTCGCCCGTGTGGATTCGTTCGTGCACTCGCTGGCTGTCTCTGTGGGAGAACCTCTTTTTGCAGTACCTACATTTGTATGGTTTTTCTCCGGTGTGTACTCGTGTATGCGCGGTGAGGTAATGCTTGAGACGGAATTTTTTACCGCACTGCTGACAGGAGTGGGGTTTTTCCGCTACCTCCTGCTCATGATTTGGTAAGTATTTCTTTTCCGGTGTAGAAGGCGGTTGATTACTTTCTTCTTTAATTGTGTAATGCTCGGAATTTTTATGGACATTTAGTAGCTCCTCAGAATCGAAGAATTGACAGCATTCATTACAGAAGCAAAATAGAAATGATTTATCATCGCCATCATCATCCAGATCCGAAATACTTTTCTTCACTATAGGCGTGGTCTTGAACTTCCTTGCGGCTAGTACTGATACGTTCATGCACCTAGAAAATGACAGTATTAGTATGTATTTAGCAGTTTGCGGTATGATCAAGTTGATCCTAGTTTCTCACTAACAGTGCTGGTGTGTGAATAGTGCTAGGGATATTTATATAAGTACCTACATATAAGACAGTCGTTTTTATTCAAGTTGTACAACAGAAAATAATACATATTTGATGTATGTACACCTCATAAAATTGCACAATTACATCCTAGCAAAATTTCATATTGTTGACATAAAGACAATATTCTAGACATCTAAAATAGCTCTAGGTACAGCTTTAGGTATACAGGGTGTCCGCGATATACAAAGCATGCATTTAAGGGATGATAGCTATAACGATTTATAACAAAAACATTTAATACACCATGGGTGTATCTGTAAGCGTAAACGAGAAAAAAAAATATTTCTCAGGTCACAAACTTCGACGCATACTGTACAGCGACAGCAGATCAGTGCAGGATTTACCCGACGATTGCAGGCGTGTGTTCTTGCAAATGGACAACACATGGAGCCTTTCCTGTAATACATTTTCTCCTGTCTCTCAAGAAGGTCATTTTTAGGACCACCAATTTATCACAAATAAAAGAAAAGAACTAAATTTTGTAGTAGCCTTTACGAAAGAGCTTAAAGCGCCCTAACATAATTGCACTATTATTACATTGTTTTCATTTAATGCGACTTTCCCTCAACTGAAATTTTCACTTAGCAAAGTGTTGCCATCAGCATATTCAGTAGATCCTCTTCACCTGATGTATTGACTGTAAGACGTTGGAAGAGATAGGAAGTCAGTTCTAGAACTCATTAAAGTCATCATAGACACTACCACAACTTAGTTTAGAATATGCCGAATTGACCAACCGAAAGCACTAGCGCAGCTAACTATCAGAAGACAAGTAGTCAGATCCATAAGAATATCTACGCAATATAGATATCCTCCTCTCTTCCTCACAACCCAAACGCCAACGAGAGAGGACAGGTCTTTAACAATATGTTTTTATCTTCCTAGATGATCTAAGGATGGAAGTAGTTGCAGTGAATCTAAGGCCTTTGACGTTGAGAGAATTGAAATGTACAACACCGAAATGAATCAAATGAGATTTCCGTCCATTGAAAGTTACTGAGTGGAAGGTTATAAAAAATGATTGTCTTGATCTATCTTGGTCAAAATAATAATAACTCCTTCAATTTACCATAACCACAACCTAATTACACAAAAGCTACAAGAAAGAAACGTTTTAAATCATTTTTTGACAAGCAGAAGGATAATTCCACAAAAAAATACATAAAACGACAGTCTAGAACAAGAATTCCGCATGGACTAGTTGTTGGACCAACAGTATGCGATGTATTGTGCCTAGAATTTGCGATAAATGCGATCTAGCATAATGTGTCTGTGGAACATATCATCAATTAGCTCAATTGGCAGAGGTGATCCTTGCATCACACAAGATGGAAGTAGTTAATTTTAAACCCTAAGAAAAAGAAAAAAATGACTCAAGTTAACTAAGTTGATATTCAACTCAAGAAGGTAACTAGCTCGAATTGATCATTGATGTTTAATGTAGTACACAATACGATACTGTTACGTAGAACACCTGTACATGACAAAGAAATATTCTTCCAGGTATACCATCAGCTTAACTAGAGGCAAAAAAATGCTTTGCTACCCACCTAGAACAAGAAGCCTGATTTAACGATTCTTTCGAGTTTATCAATTGAATTTTTGTCACAAATATTTACTTATTAATGCCAAAGATTGCGTTATTTTTTCAAAATATTTGAGATTAAGGTTTAGGACTAATATTCTAAATAAATTAATTATTTCCACACGAAACAACTAACAAAACCTTATGTGACGTGAATATTAAACCTTGCCATTGAAAAATTCGTAAATCCCCTCCGTTCCGAATGTACGACAGCAACCTGGTCCCACCAGTCACAGAGCATGGTCTCGCAACCAAAGCGATTTGGCTTTGCAGTCGATGGGTCAGTGTGGCTAGGTCATAACCCCCAGAACTGACTTCCTTCCATGCCTTTGAAGCAGTATCTCACTGAATTTTCCAATTCTCTGGCATTCAATTCTTCCCATCCAATATCCCCTGCAATTCTGGTTCTTATGATTGGAGCATATTCACCAGAAATCTTTTCAGCAAAGGATGACTTTCAACGACTTTCTTCTTTTGATGAAGCCCCAAATGGACGTTCCATAACGGGCAAATGTGCTTGACCGCCCAGCAGGCAATTAGGTGGTTGGAACAAAAAAAAACAAAAACAAATAGGTTAAGATTTCTTTTAATCTTTGAAAGCAATGCCCAATTTGTTATTCAAGAGCATTTGATTGATGTTTTAGGTGGTTAAAATCGTTTAAATTAAAAACTAGACTCTGTGGATACATTCACAACAAGGCTGAGTTCAAGGAAATAACATGGATTCAAGCATGAAAACAGATATAATTTTGCAGCTTTTGAAAGCCAAAAATAAAGAGCCAACCTTTTAAATTATTAGTTAGTTAGGTTAAGGTTACATTTAACGTGAATATTTCTCTCCCATTGAAATGCTCGTTCTGCCTAAAGTACTACTGACAACAGGAATCCCATCTTTGCGCATATGAACTTGCTGGTGTTTGTATCGATAACTTTTCTGTGTAAAAGTTTTTTCGCAATAATTACATTTAAACGATCTATGGGTGACGTGTATATTCTCATGTTTAAGCAAATACGACTTCAGACTAAATGATTTTCCACATACCCGACAAATATGGGACTTCTCGTTTGTATGAATTCGTTTGTGCGTGTTAAGACTGGTGATTCGGGAAAATTCTCTCGGGCAACTGCCACATTTATACGTTTTATTTCCGGTGTGTTTATTCACATGAGCGGTTAGCGATAGTTTGGAACTGAAGCATTTACCGCATATTTTGCAGTCGTAAGGTTTGTCAGCTGTATGCATTCGTTTGTGTTTGAGGAAATTGGACCTGCTCGGAAATGTTTTCGCACAATTATTACATTTATACGGTTGGAGTTCTATGTGAACGCTCCTGTGTTTGATTAGACTTGAGATATGCGTGCAGAGTATCCCACAGACGCCACAACGATAAGATAGTTTACTATCGTGTGCCATAGAATGTCTTGCTTGGGAAACAAAATTGTCCTCCTCTTTTGAATGTAGTTTCAAAGTGAATGCCAGCTTCTTCTTGATAATTTCTGTCCCGCTAACGTCACTGCATTCATCAAAATGCATCGATAACTTATGAGCGTTAAGACTCTCCACCGATTGGAAGAACTTATTGCAGGAAATACATAAACACAACAAAAACGATTTGTCATCTTTCTTATCGCTAAGGTGCTGTAGTTTTATTTCCTCTTCTTTCACTTTATGAGGAAGCTTGAAGCTTGTAGCTCGAGCTGAGAAGCCCTGATATCTAGAATATGAGAGTATTAGTGTATGTAAAAGTTTATTTCCGAAACGCTACTACATGCAACGGAAGGTTCGCATATCTCACATCAACGTGCAATTTGCTTGGATAAAATAAATTGTGACAAAAAATGCTTTCATTATATTGATCTGAGGACGGCTGAGACTGCAATAGGCAAACAGACTATGTTATCAGAATCAGAACCACTCGTGGACCACCTCAAGGCGGCGTTTGATGTGGAGCCTAGCTGTAGATGAACTGCTTAACAGGCTGACAGCTTTCGGTGTACACTGCATAGGTTATGCCGATGACATTGTGATAATAGCAAAAGACATGTATGAGGGACCTCATACAAACAAGTCTTAGAATCACTAGTGAACTAGTGAATGGTGTCGATCGGTGGGGCTGAGCATCAACTCGACAAAAACCACGATCGTACCTTCCACTAGGAAGAGAAATCTTTCGGGCATGAGAGACCTCCACCTGGATGCAACAGTGATCGAATGTGTGCATTAATGGCGCCATGAGAGCATGCCCAACCGCGGCCTTGGAGGTCATTTTAGGTCTTACGCCTGTACGCATAGTAGTGTAGGCAGTTGCCCATAAGGCATTGTACCGTCTGTTCAGAGTGGGGTCTGGTGGGGCTGATATGCCATGCCAGAGAGCTGGGTCATCTGTGGCAGGGCTCTGCGCACTTTTCAGTCTACCGCAGGACGAAATGATTAGGAAATATAGCTTCGAGAAGAACTCTCTCACGAAGCTAAGCACCAAGAATGGGAAGAACGATGCACCTACTCCCTAAAGCCAAATACGATTAAATGGTATACAGACGGTTCCAAAATAAATAAGGGAAAAGGTGCAGAAGTATTTGGACCAGGAATAAAATACTCAGAACCAATGGGAACTTACCTCATCGTCTTCCAAGCAGATACCAAAGCTATTGGAAGATATGTTCAACTGAATCTTAATAGGAACTATCGGAAGCAAAGCTTTGCAATTTTCTCCGACAACCAGCCATAATGGCGGTAGGTTCTAACACCATCAGATCGAAATTAGTCTGGGAATGCTTAGAGGAATTAAAGAATCTAGGCGGGGAGGACAGAGTTGCGCTACGCTGGGTACCAGGACACACTGCAATCAGTGGCAACGAGAAAGCTAATTTTTAGCAAAGAAGGCCGCCACAACATCATTTGCGGGACAAGTCAAGGGCAGGGAGCAGAAAGTATTCCTTGGAAACTTCAATAAGCAAAGAACAAGGACCTTGCTAGAACCAAGTAGGAATAAACTATGTGTACTTGTGGGTTTTCTCATCTGGGCGAACATGTGTATAACAAAATACAGCTTAAGAAACAACTTATAGCTCTTGTAGGGAGGCACAATAAGATCACTTGGTTGCAGTGCAGCATCACCCTCGACTCAAATTCTAATTCTATAAGGTCGATGACCTCAGCAGCTGGCTGGCTCTTCAAGCTATTTAGTTCGTTTAGTCCTCAACCAGCTAAGCTGCTTTTTAAACCTGCTAAGCTGTTTTAAAGGCCAGAATTGATCAACAAAAAAGAAGTAGTGTTTCGCCAAGTTAATACGAGACTTCATACAAGTTTGACAACTGACCAAATGTTTTTACTGCTACAATTGGATACATTACCACGCACACTAAATTCTCCCAATCTGGCACCTTCTGATTATTATTTGTTCTGGTCTCTATAAAATTTTTAGACGGTAAAACAAAAAGTATTGGATTAAGATGAGCAATAATTTAATAAAATATTTATTCATGATATGAAAATTGTCTTTCATTTTCACAAAAAAATAAAATACAAAACGAAATCATGGTGTCCTATAGCTTATCCAACACATGAATCCTGACGTGTTCTACTAAATTCGACTTAGTAGAGTAGCATTTCCCACAGTTCCCACAAACATAAGCCTTCACAGTAGCATGCGTTCGCTGATGCGTTTGAAGGCTGCTCATTTGAGAAAATGATCGCGAACAAACGTTACATCCATACGGCTTGTCTCCTGTATGCACCCTCATATGACATGTCAGAAACAATTTTAAACGAAAACATTTACCGCATACCTCGCAGGTATGCGGTTTCTCTCCTGTGTGTATCTTAGTATGCGTGTTCAGAGACGACTTGGAGGAGAACGATTTTTCGCACACCTCGCACGCGTAAGGTTTCTCGCCTGTATGCGTACGTTCGTGAATCGAAAGTTCGCTACGGTTGCTGAACAGGCGCGAACATTTTTCGCATTTGAACGGTTTCGTTTCCGAATGAGTGAACATGTGCTGCTTTAGTGTACACTTGAAGGAGAATGAGCGACCGCATATTTCGCATTCGAACGGTTTCTCGCCGGTGTGCACTCGTTGGTGGATGGAAAGTTTGCTCTTGTGGGAGAATATTCGCGAACAAATGTTGCATTTGTACGGTTTATTTCCGGCGTAGATTCTTATATCGCATAGGTTTTTATCCATATGTTCCGATAAGTTATGCGTGTGGAGGAGCTCTTCTGAATTGAAGAATTGGCTACATTTACTGCAGAAACAGAATGAAGATTGCCTGGCGATTGGGTTGGCTAAATTATTTATTTCTGGAAAGGGGCTTCTAGCGTAGATGGTCCGCCATACAGTTGCGTCTGATTCGAAGGTGGCACATCGGCCTAATATAGCATCGCACCTGGAAAATAAGAGAATTAATCTCAGCTACTTAGTTTAAAAACGTAATACCCTTTTGTTTAAATAAAACATGCAATAAAACCAGCAAATGAACTTTATTTATCTGTGTAACATATCATGTATCCGCATTTTATGCAACATTAGGTAATAATGACTGCTGTAATGTGTATTACACTTCTTGCACCCATAACCCTTCTCGATAATATGCAGCCGCCTGTGACGGGAAAACGTGGATTGGCGGGAAAATTCCCGAGAACAAGACCTACATTTATACGGGCTTTTCCCCGTATGTATCCTTTTTTCCTTCTTATTATTGTGTGTCATTCGATTGACAAGTTTATTCTTCTCGGAAAGTATGGGTGGAAGCTTGTGTGTATTCCTATGTGTGGTTAGGATCGATTCTAACCCAAAGGTGTCCCCGCATATTTCGCACTCATACTTTATTTTATCGAGATGCATTAGTTGGTCAATCGGAAAGTCTGTTTTGTGAGTGAATGCCTCGCATTTCAATAGTTTTTCTTCGTTATCCTCGAGTACTTTATAATCTGTGTGCGTCCATATATTATGTTTATCGAGAATTTCTTCGGAATCGAAGAATTGACAACATTTATTACAGAAGCAGAACAGGAACGATTTGTCTTCGACATTTATATCGGAACTGCACAAGTTACGACTAAGCGATCTATTGTTGAACGCTTGGCATTTTGTTTCTTCTACTTCCAATTCACATGCTGTGATCTGGTATCTGTAAAATAAGAAAATTAGGAACGTCTAACGTCTTTCAATACCTAACAACGTGTTTACTGGACAATAGAATGTGAAATTAGCGATTAAATCTTTCCACTCTCTAACGTTAATGCCGTACACAATAAAATTAACAAAAATGTACTGGGAGGAACCGACCGCGAGCCACCAGCGTGGCAGTCGTAGTTGTTATCCACTGGGCTACGAAGGCTTGCTTGTTGGGGAAACATTATCGATATAAAGGAATGAACTTACCAGGTTCGTTGAACGCGTTAAACAACGTTGATTTTCTCAGAAACTAGGACGCGTTAGGATAGGAGCTCATACCTGGGTACTAAGGGAAGGTTCCTCTATAACATAGTTTAGTTTCATCAAAATCCGTCTCGGACAACCCTGGTGTTCCCCGTATCAGAGAATTTATACTAACTTCCAAAGTGTCATCCGCAACCACAAGTCAAATTGACAAGTTTCAAATACCTCTGCGTTATTTAATAATGGTCTCTGTAAAGGGTGTCCCAACATAAGCGTCGGATTTAATTGTAAAGAAAAACACGTTTAGTTTTGAATTAAGCAAACATTTTTATTTCAACATAAAAACGTGAAATACAACATCAGATAAATGGCCACCACAACACCTCTGGCACAGAAATATTCTCATATTGAAATTGTGAATAACGTTTTCGCATAAATTTGGCTGTATTTCACCAATAACCAATGCAGTGTTAAATCGCACGATCTTGGTGGCCAATGTTGATCACCAAATCGATAAATGAGACAGCCTGGAAATTTAGTCTGCAGTAACACCATTGTTTCGCACATTGTTGTTTGACTATCACACGGAGATTTTCAGCACCCCAAATCCGACTGATATATATCCATTGAGTTGAAAATGTGTCTCGTCTAAAAAAACGGTTTTATTCGAAAATCCGCATTAATTTGATGATGTTCCAGCACCCAATCAGCAAATCCACTTTCCTTAGCTTGATTTCTTGCACCAATTGAACCTTCTACCCGTGCAAAGGGAGATCTTCCACTAAAATTCGTTGCATAGTACTTCTGGAAATGCTTAAATCTTGACCACGAAAGTTCCAGGATACTCGACCATAGATGCCCTTACTGTAGGTATATTTTCGAATGACCGACAAGGACGACGACGAACAATGATCTTCTGATCCATCATCGTTGCATTCCATAAGTATTTTTCGGTTGCTTCGGGTTTTTCTCCACCGGAAGCCAATGCCTCCAATAAACTTACGTAATCTTTCTCGACTGCCTTTAAAGCCACTGGCATTTTGGAACCTCGGTAGAAGTCGTCGAAATGTACGTACTGTACCTTCTATGATGTGACAATTCATAATTTATCGTTTCAGAATCACTTTGTCAGCGTCATCTATACCAATTGCTGTCTTAGGCCGCTTTACACCTTTTCCTGGTGATCGATATTTCCTGGATTCCCCACTATCTATTTTTTGTTTTTCTGTTCTAATCCGATTAATTGTTGATGCTAATGTGCCAGTTCCTTTGGCCACCTCCGCGGTTACGTATAGCCCGTGTGTGTGAGCCTACATCATCGAACCTGCGAATCACAGAATATTGCAAGACGGCAGGTGTCTCAAGGTGATTGCATTTCATGCCCCATGCCGTACTTAAAAAATTTTAGTTTTCTAACTCCTGTTTTTGATATTAACCCCCAACAGCAAAGGATCGCTAATAAGATCGAAGAAATTATTTTAATATTGCTTAGATCATAGAAAATGTGTTTAGTTCCGTTAAAAGAACTTTACGTTGTAGAGACAAAGGCGGTGGCCATATAATACAACCAATTTACGCAATGGAATAAAGGCTTCCTCGAAAACCCCCACGACAAACTCTAATGAAGGACTTCATTAAGGGCGAGAATTGAATTTCTCCAATAAAAAAAATCCAACACATTAACATTAACTACCTATTTGCTTATCTTCCTTTATTACTTTGCAAGTCCTTGCTAGAAATTTTCCGGTCTTTATGTGTTTGCTGGTGCTACGCTAGACCGACCTTTTTGGCGAACGTTCGTGAGCATACACACTTATACGGGTTGGTCACCATATGTCCCAGAATATGACACTTGAGACTATATTTGTAACGATAAGGTCTCTCATATACGTGACAAGTATAAGGCTTCTCGCCCGTATGACTTCGTTGGTGTGTAGCAAGACTGTTCTTGCTGGGGCATACTCTCGAACAAATATTGCACTCGTTTGAGCTAATTCCCGAATGGATCTGCATATGAACGCTTAAAATAGTTTCCTGCTGTTCTATCGCTAAACATCTTCCGTTTTGTTGTAACTGTTTTCGGCTCTTCATGGTTTTCTAATTTTCTCATGGTGGGTTCCTGAAAAGTATGAGGATTCGGTACAGGAATTTAGTTCCTAGAATGCTAATCATATGTGGGGAAGTGAGTGTTAATAATATAAGGTTTAAATAGTTTAGTTTATTTCGTATTTAATTCTTATAAAAATATTTAACTGCTGGCAGTTATAACAAACGTTAAAAATCTTGGTTTAGTATTAGATCCGCTTTCCGTTACAGGTAACCTACCTATGCCAATAATAATAATTGATATAGGGAAGGTCTTCTATCTTGGCTTCCCATATTAGTTTAACAACTTTGCAAACATCAACATTGATAAAATCTTGATATAAAGGAGAAACGAATTGCAATAGAATAAATTTTATTCTATTTAGAGGCTCGTTTGCCGCGATTTTTCCCAGAAGTCTTCCGATTTCTATGGGTTTGCTCATGCTGCATTAGATTGACCTTTTGGGAAAACTTCCGCGAACAAATATCACACTCATACAGTTTATGCCCCATATGCATCACCTGTATATGGCGAACTAGATTGCATCTAATACTGAATGCGCTTTGACAAATTGCGCACACATAAGGTTTCTCACCTGTATGGGTTTTTTTGTGACTCGCAAGATAATGTTTGGACAGGAACTCTCGTGAACAAACGTCGCATTTATATGGTTTATTCCCCGTATGTATCTTCATATGAGCGTTGAGGACGTCGCGTCGACTGAACGATTTTCCACACACTTGGCAAGCATATGGTTTCTCGCCTGTATGTTTTCGTTCGTGCCACACACAATGACTTTTCTCGGCAAATGTTCGTGAACAAGTCTGACATTTATACAATTGATTTGGCTTGCGCCCGGCGTGTATCTTTACATGATTATTGAGACCCGTTTTGCTACTAAATGCCTTTTCGCATACCTTGCAAGCGTAAGGTTTCTCGCCCGTATGTGTTCGCCTGTGTTCGACAAGTTTACTTTCGCAGAAATATGAACATGAACAAAGATTACACTTATACGGCCTATTCGCCGTATGGTACTTTTTGTGAGAATTTAGAGAACTCTTTTCAGCGAAAGGTTTTCCACAGGTCTCGCAAATATAGAGCTTCTCACCTGTATGACGTTTGTTGTGCAGCGTAAGCAAGTGGTTGTAGGGAAATGCTTGCGAACAAGTATCACACTTATACTGGCTCTTCATCCCATGCGTCGTGTGCGTATTTATATGCCGAGTAAGATGCCAATTACTGCGAAATGATTTGTCACATATACGGCATATGTAAGATATCTTACCCGTGTGAAGTCGTTTGTGTGCCACAAGAGAGGGCTTGCGAGAAAACGTTTGTTGGCAAACATCACACTTATACGGTTGACTCCCCGGATGTGTCAACATATGACGTTCTAGATTATGTTTGTGAGCGAAGGATCTCTCACATATATGACAGGTGTAAGGCTTCTCACCTGTATGACTTCGTTGGTGACTAGCAAGTTTGCTTTTACAGGGCCATATTCTTGAACAAATATTACACTTGTTTTGGTTATTCGGGGAATGGATCTTCACATGCACGCCTAGATAACATTTCTTAGAGAACGTTTTTTTACATATCTCGCAAGCGTATGGTCTATCCTCAACTGTTTGTTTCTGATTAGTTCTATTTCTAAGATTGACCTTTAAATGTTTTCTGGTAGTATGAATTGTATGACAATTTTTATCAGCGTGTACCGTCGCATAATGCGTGCTCAAGAGCTCTTCTGAATCGAAGAATTGACAACATTTGTTACAGAAACAGAATAAAAACGACCCGTCTTCGTTGTCTATATCTGAATAACTTGCGTCAGGTGTTGCGACTGTTTTCTGCTCTTCCTCCTTTTCTAATTTTAACGTCGCGGAATTCCTGGAAAATATGAGGATTAGTTACAGGAATTTACTCGTTGCATCACCAATCGTACGTCGGGGAATCATATTATAATAGATAATGATGTGTTACTAATTCGGAAAATAGCATTTAAGTAGGTAATTGAGTTTATTTTGCATTTAACTTTTATAAAACGACTACAGTACTTAAAAGTATGAGGAACAGAGTGAACTAAGATGAAATCGTTCACAATTGAACTTCCAATCTCAGTATCATCGACATCGAGTGATGAGTCATCATAAGTTGACTTGCAATCAGATTTATTATCATAATTTGTTTGATTAATGTTTTTCTTCGCTATTATAATTTTCTTTTCAGTTGATTCACTAGGTCTTCTTTTCTTTGCTTCTCTCAATTGTATTTATTAGGAGTTTCAGTCAAGATAGCTAAAGATAGATAATTTCCCTTTCTTTCTTCAAATTTTCGAACTTCTATGTTCAGTTTTTGAAGGGAAAAGGAGTGTATTTAGTTTTTGACATATTAATTCCATGTTGTACGACTTCTTGCTGCATCCAGGCATGTTACTGTGATCTGAGATAGTTGGTGACACAGACGTATCTAATAGCGTTTTCCTTTGGGAGAACTAGTTCTGC
>SMLS01069343.1:0-23076 GCA_004785975.1 Popillia japonica
TACATATATGAAGCAATGATAGTTGCGATTGTTTTTGAAGGAAGCAGCGCTACTACATAAGTTAATAGGGACATATGTACACTAGCGACACTTTCTAATTGTACGATCTAAAGCATAAGGTAGAGCCTACATATGTAGCGTGGATAGTAGACAGTTTATTGTATTCACAGCCTCCGTTAAAATATGTGAAGACAGATGTGCGGTCTTTGCGTTTATATATTTTTTACTGTTTTTTTCTGGATTTACGATGTGAAAAATTAAAATCATCTCTCTTATTTGCCATATTTGCGTAGAAAGAACTTTATTTGATGTTTCACATATTCCGAATAAAGCAGTATTGAATTCTTTTAAAAGGTGTCTCCGTTGTTTTGCAGATTAACTAGAACTAGAATTAAAGCAAAGGCATGTTCATTACACAATAAAAAACAATATATTTATCCTTTCATTTATTTGATATGTATTAAAATAACAATGCAATTATAAAAATCCAGGATATTAACCAATATTGTAATAAGGACTATTATTTTTCAATTTTTATCGAGATAGCTGCTAGCCGATGCTTGTTAATAATGAGTTCATATGCCATTATTTTGAATTACTTCTTCAAATCTTGACGGTATAGACACTATTAATGTGGCAATATCGCTTGCTCATTTCTGCCAATTCGTGCACAATTTGTTGCCACAGTAGATTCCTGTCTCTTCGTTCAATGACATTTTCTCTCATTCTTTTTTTTATATAACCCCCATAGATTTTCAATCGGGTTAAGGTCGGGGCTTCGCGCCGGCCAATTTAAAACTTCCACATTATTCTCGGCAATCCATTGTTGGACAGCATTGGAAGTATGTATGGTGGAGTTATCATGTTGGGATATGAACCGATTCTAAAGAGATGTTAGTGATGGCAACATAATATTCTCTAAAATATCTCTATATTAAATTGTCAAGTGTCCAACCCCGCACTGCTACAAAAAGTCCTCCACCTCTCTTTTGTGAATGGATATATTCTGGCCGAAGCCTAGAGTTAGAAGGACGGGTAACTAATCGCGTATGGATGCTTGAGGTGCTTTGAAAAGTCGACTCGCCGTTCTCCAAAACTCTACGGGCATAGCGTGTGGCGAACTTTATTCTGTCTTGTTTGTTGCGTTCGGAAAGTTCCGTTTTAATAGCGGCGCCATAGCTTTTGAGGTCACCTGCTCTCAACCTGTTTCTTGCAGTAGTTAATGAACCAGAAAAGGCGGTGGCGCCAATTGCTTTTTTGCAACTTGTAAAGGGATGCTCTGCATAAAACTGAAACTGCCTTAACGTCGTGTCTTAATATTTTTCAAATCAAAGTTATGTCGTCTTCCTTTAGAGTGCTTAGACAAAATACTATGTGTGGTTATATTATGTGATACTGTACAGTCGTTTTCTTGAATATTGTTTAGTTTGACCCTATAAAGTGTACTCTCTCCTAGCGGACACCTCTTATAAGTGGACACCCCCTCATAAGCGGACAGTTTATCGGTGACCGAAATGTGTTTTCTTAAGCAGACTCTCTATTAACCGGACATACGACAATAGCGGTTTTGGCGCTCCTATTTTCTGGCTATGGAGTCTTCTTCTAATACTTCGATCTAATAATGTTGAAGGACCTTCGCCAAAAATTTCACTTATAATATCAGCATTGCTGCTGACGAAGTCTGTTTTTTTCGGTTATTTTGCGAGGTTGTCTTCGACCAGGAATATTGTGTTTATTTAAAGCGATTATTTCGCCACAGATCTATTCTGAGTATTAAGACTAAGACCACGTTATGTGACTCGTTCGTATTATCAAAATTTAATTACTGTGCATCACTATACCACGCAGGCATTGATAAATATTCAGCAAAGAGGATACAATTAATCCAAAATGGGTGTTTATTTTTGGGCTGTGCAGATTTGATCATGTTGCGCACAAATTGGCTGAGGTAAACTTGCTAAATATGTAGGTACAAGAGAAGGAAACTACAATCCCTCTTAATTTTTTCAAAATACAATGTATTATCACATGATCTAAAGCAGTTAGTCCCTGCATCATTCAAGCGTCGACTTTGGGAGAGATTGGCCGTTGTGGGCATGTGAGTGGCTTCTGGTTACCATTCGGTCGAGCACTATTCTTTTTCACGTGTAAAAGCATTTATAAACTACTTTTGTTGTGTGGCTGGCTTTGTTTTTGCTATTGTCGCTATGATTGTGTATTTTTTTTCTCTTTTTTCGCCGGGGTTTAGATGGTAGAGCAGTTGACTGAATCTCACCCCTATTCATGAGTATCTATAATCTATAATGTATGCACCTCGCGGTTTCTTGTAATAAAGGATTATTATTATTAATACTATTATTATTGTTATTATTTTCTACAATAAAGTAACTTATCGCCTCAGCAATTTCATTGTTTCCTGTAACGGCAAACAGTATTTATCTCACGTTTGCGGCACAATATATTATAGCGTACTATACATTATATTTAACTATCGCGTACAATCACTTCTTAAAGATTATTATTTTTATTACAGTTAATGACGTACTTATTTAATGCCAGGTATAGCTTACACGCATATTTTTCGCGCAATTAAAGTTCATAACTATAATCAGATTAGAAATACAATTTTCCACTAATTGTAACCACAAACACTCCAAAGCGACATTTCCATTAGGCACTATTAGATAATCCTTGCCGTTATCGTGTTTAAGTTTATCATCTAAAATCTAATCTACTATGGTATGCACTACTCGGAATATCGTGTTTGTCATGGAGAAATTTCGATGCGGCGTTTTGATTTTCGATATGACCAACTTGGTGGAAAATTAGTCCCGTACGTGTTTCGCATGTTTATTTAGTTGATAATTCGTCTTATAACCCTAGCTGCGGCAACTATAGTAAATCCTTACCGCGCTTGATTTACGGTCAATGCTTTGCTGAAACATAACGCACACATACATACATTAATCGGGAATTTAATAAATAGTTCTTGTGTCGTCGCCTACGTCAGTGCTGGTGTTGTGGCACAGAATATCAAACAACCAGAATTTGCACTCCTCCTGGCGCGAAAAGTACGCGCATTTTTAGTGCGCAGCGTAATCCGCCATCTTCTCTAGAAGAAAAATACTTCACGGTACCTATTCGAGCGTTGTTCATTGTTTACTGGCTATCAGCTGTTATTGACTTTAGCGTTTGTGATTTTTCCCTATTGCTAATATTAAAAAATATTCTAATATAATTCTAATTCTAATAATATAAAATGAGTTTGGTTTACTTTACACAGTTGCTATTTTGCTTAATATTATCTATACTTATCAAGGGCATCTAATTTTCAGTCACTACCCCCCTGTTAACGGATACAATTTTTCTCAATCTGACCCTGCGTTTCTTCTACACAAAATGGCGTGAATAGCCCGAAGGTCACTGAATCTGTCTTAAAAAGATCAAACGCGCCGACAAGGAGTGCAAATTCTGCTTGTTTGATATTCTGTGGTTGTGGTACGTGCCACGTTTAGGCCGCAGTCTCATAGATCGACTAATAAACATTGATGAGCATCAATCAAAATAAGAACAACAGTAAGTCCATTACAACAGTCTCACAGAATCAATCGTTGTATATCGACTACCATTGACTGCTACACATCAGTTTATATTTTCCAACGCGGTCGAATTTTGATCGCTGGTCGATGGCAATCGTCGTGAACACGCATGCGCACTCTCATACACTCTATAGAGACAAACGTGTTTATTTATTATAACCTATTGGTTTGCAACGTTTAATAGGTAAAGGTCTGTGGCTGGTATGGTTAATCCCTATATTACCGATATAACAGGCGGCAAGTTTAATTTTTCAATTAATTTTACTTGTTTCTGTGAGACCGCGGCCTAAAGTTTTGGTGGGTGACAGTTAATCCTTATCGATGCCGCTTACTGATTGTGTACTCTGTGAGACTGCGGCCTTATCAAAGTACATTGTTGTACATATAACGAATAACGCTGAGGTGGGAAATATATATATTTATCGACGTAGATGATTGATGAGAACAACTGGTGGAAGTTGTTTACGTGTCTGATACAAAGCTGCGTGTTATATACAGTAAACGTAAATTTTTAATTAGGATGCTAGAAAAAGGATAGATGTCACAAGCCGTACGGCGTTAAATAAAGAGGAACATATTGCAGTGATGCCACATAGGTATGCGTACGTATGTATGGGTGATGCATCCAACGTGCAATAAAAGCCCGGCCTCTCCACACCTACTCTCTATCTTTTAATTTTAAGGTGTGTAGGTTTTTTGCTCTCCAATAAGTGAGAAAAATGTATATACTCTTAATGGATTTCTATAAAATGCTGTTTCCGAGAAAAAATAAGTTTAACGAAAATAGGTAACATTTTATTTCAATATACATTAATATCTACTTGAAAGAATTATTTATAAAAATAATAATATGGCTCCAGATTAGATCATTGGACTCGAATACACTCTTGCATACGTCGAATTAAAGATTCTCTAACGCGCCTTAACACCCCAGGGTTGATTTGCTCGCAGTGAAAAGTAATTCTTTCAAAAAATACACGCTCTAAATCGAACTGGTTTTCCTGCTAGAATGCAATTTTGAAATTGGTTATTACAACAGCATGAGATTAACCAAAACTTTATCGGTTCGATCCTTTTCACCGATGAAGCAAGATTTACCAAAAATGGGGTAATGAATTCGCATAATTTGCATGTATGGGCTGATGAAAATCCCCATGCCACATTTGTTTCAAGGCATCACCATCAATTTCAACCAATTAATGTCTGGGCCGGAATCATAAGAAATAATTTACTGGGATCACTTGTTCTACCCAGACGATTAAGTGGTTTGCAATACTTGGAGCTTCTGCAAAACCATTTACCACTCCTCGTTTGCCGGATTTAAATCCATTAGATTTTTATCTGTGGGGACATCTAAAGATTTTAGTTTATTCCACTCCAGTAGAAACCAGGGAGAAACTACTAGAAAGGATTACTTTTCACTGCGAGCAAATCAACCCTGGGGTGTTAAGGTGCCTTAGAGAATCTTTAATTCGATGTATGCAAGAGTGTATTCGAGTCCAATGACCTAATGTGGAGCGATATTATTGGTTTTTATACATAATTCTTTCAAGTAGATTTTAATGTATATTGAAATAAAATGTTACCTATTTTCCTTAAACTTATTTTTTCTCGGAAACAGAGTATTTTATGGATATCCATTAAGAGTACATTTTTCTCACTTACGGTCCAAGGAATAGTAAAACACTTATTGGAGAGCAAAAATTTACACACCTTAAAATTGGATGCAAGAGAAGGCTATACATAATTGCATTTAAAAAACCACCTAGCCAACTCTATGTTTAGAGTTGAATATCTCAGCAGTGGTGCACCCTAGCAAAAAAATATATACATTATAGACAACAGTGTTATTTTTACATAAACTTTATGTATCCGATATATTGCCCACATATTCATCGACACCCTGTATGTGCAGAATTTGGAAACTAAATAGTTTAGAAACGTAAACAGATATTAATGATCTGTACATATGTAACTTGAAGCACTGTGGACGTGTATTATTTATTCGATGATTTTAGTTTTATTGGAAATTAATGAATTTGTACACAATTAATTACTATTGACTTTAATTTGTTGTACTGCTATGTAATTCAGTTTGGCATTTTGCGTGGTAATTAATCTTGCCGGATATTTACGAAACTGAGTTTTTGTTAATTAAAAATAAATTAATGTACCTATAATAGTACATATACATAGGGTAAAGTCGCCAATGTTGAACCGACTCTCAAATTGAACCACTTTAATTTTATAATATTGCAACACGGTAAGAGCCAGCTACATATGAGATCTCGAAAGTGTATGAGTGGATACTATAAAGGTGCCAAATATCACACACAGAGTGGATCAACGACTCGTGTTATCACTAAAGAAAGTTTTCCACATGTTTACATGCAATATTTTGTGTTTTTGTCTAAGCAAATATAAAGTACCTTGCAAAAGTAGGTAAAATTCAATTAGTTCATAAAGAAGTACAGATTTTAGGTTACGTCTAATACCATTAACAATTTCGAATACGCCGTTTCTTTTCAATTTTTAGGTTCTGTTTCTAATTTTTGTTAGATTGCTCAAATTGAACCGAGTTTAGTTTCTTAAATTGAACTGCTGAAATGTCCGTGCGGCATCTAGTCCACTAGTTGTCTCTCAGCCAAGGAGTGCAGAAGCTAATTGATAGTTCTGTAAAAGTGCTCAATGATAGACTATAAGGATATGATTCAATGCATGCGATGCAAGACGTGGTTTCACTGTGAATGTGTGAGTGTAGGCCTAGAAATTTGTTTGTGGAGTATGCGTCCCATGATAATTATTATATGTTTCAATTTTGTTTTACTCTTTATTTGAACTTAGTAATTACTTTCATAATACAGTTTACAAACAATTAATACAATTTACGACATGTTTCTATACCAAGTTCATTTAAGGAAACCAGTGGTTCAACTTAGGCAACTCGTTTCTGAAATTGAACCATTTGCAACTACAACTATTGTAATTAATATTTGTTAGTTCCTTTTTTATAATCCTCGTTTATCATCCACATTATTTTCCTAAATATTCAATAATCATTTTTCCACAATTTCAGCTACTTGTTTTAATTTTACGGAAAGTTACAGTTGTTTCTATAAATTTTGGTTCAATATGGGCGACTTTACGTATATAGAGGCATTCTTTATTGCGTTCTATAGTTCACAATTTACAAAATTCAAACAATGTGGTTGAGATCCTATTTAAATATGATATAGAAAACTACACAAATATTCACTGGATCTCTGGTGCCGAAGAGTACACCAAACACTTTGATAATTTACTGCCAACGCGTTTCGACAGCAATGCTGTCATTATCAAGGCGATAATAAAACTCAAGGAAACTGCCACACACTGCCACAGAGTGATATATATTTCATTTTTATCAGGATTGAATATATTCTCCCAAGAATATGAGCATATTATCTTTCTCAACTGACATGAATTATTCATTAAACGTCAATCTATTGTTATTTTAAGGACGTTTCAGTCGACAAGTCAATATTGATGTATCCACGCTAATAGTGTAAATTTTGCTCTAATGGTTCGCTAGCTAATGGAAAAGTGATTAGTCATCTCGAATATGAATAGCGGAATAATAATTTGAATACGCCAATAAATTAAATGTAGTAACGTTTCTGTGGAGGGTCACGTTGTATAGTAATGGAGTGGCTTCTTGAAATCGCACACAGAAGTGCGAATATAGTCACGTTCCAATACTGCCTCCAACTCCGGGGTTGCTATATGTCGGAACATCGTCGTTTCCACCGCATATCGTTTATTCCAGTGCCAAATATAAATATCGGGGATTTTACAGGGGCATTTGGATTTTGCCTTTTCCAGTCACAGTCATAAATATTTTATATGTTGGGAACTGTACGCATGGCTTGGCGAGATGAATTTTATTGTAATGCCCCTCCTCTTATAGATTTTGAATTTATCAATACCGATCTTCCAATATGTGCACGTTTCGATGCGTCGCATTTTCAATATAAAAGTGCATAAGAAAATAAGTATATAAAGACTGCACTTTAGAAGATTAATAGCAAAATATGTATCCTGAATGTGCTGTGAATATAGTCATGTATTTACCATCTGCAGCAAATTAATTGTGAATCGAAGTTTTTATGTCTTACGTGGAACCTATGTATTTATAATATTTACAAACATATATGATATAGGTCTACACAATGATTTTTTTGTATGAATATTTATTATTTGAAAGCAGCCTGCGTAGGTACGTAAGACAAAAATGGATAAATGAAAGGTGGATAGTGCAAGATTTAGTTTAGAATCAACGAACACGGGTATCAAAACGAATTTCTAATATGCAGCCTCATATTAACTGCGAAAAGAATTATTACGAACAATATTGACTCGAGACGTCTGGATATTCTACGATTTAATTACAAGAAAAATAATTTTTCTTCCTAGTTTACTGTATTTTTGTAACACAGGTTATAGAAGAACTTCAATATTTACCTCAATAGCCTTTTAAATATTTTTATCAGAAGCAATAAAAGCAAAGGTAAGATATCTCCAAAAAAGCGTAACAGCCAAATAGAACGAAATAGAAGTCTCCTTAAAGTAGATCCGGATACCTGGTTTTATGCGCGTTTGATATGAGCAGTTAGCAGTTCTTTTGGCAATATATTATATATATGTGTGCTATATATGGGTGCTCGGATACTTGTCTTATAAAATTGAAATACTAGTTGTATATAGTATAGGAAACAGAATAAAACAAAAAAAAATAAAAAATATTAGCAAATGCATAAAAAAATTATTTAAAAAATCAGCAAATGTTTTTAGGTGGGCCTTACGCGTTAAAAGTGAATAGCCGATCTTTATGATATCGTCAGCAGTACGATAGCACTAAAAGAAATCAAGTTCCGTTAAATGTATTTGTATAAGAATTTATGAGTATTTTCAGTTTATTACTTAATGTCGTGTGACTTTTGTTTAACCTTTACGAAAATGCCTTATCATTATACAAACAACGAGTTAAGTGATATGGTTCTTACATATGGAGAATGTAGACAAAACGCAAGAGCTGCTCGTCGACGATACGCCAATTTATTTCCTAATCGCCAGTTGCCAGCATCAATCACATTCACAAACGTAGTGCAACGATTGCGAGATACCGGAAGCGTCAAACTTCAGCAAGGACGTGGCGGTGGTAATCAAAGGAATGTAGACGCAGAAGAGGAAATTTTGAATATGGTAGAAGATGATCCATCTGTGAGCACTAGGCAAATGGCGCGTATACAGTAAATTTAGCGCGGTCTACCTTGTGGCAAACTTTAAGAGAAAATCAACTTCACCCCTTTTATCTTCAGCGTGTGCATAATCTTTCGGAAGACGACTACCCTCATCGAGTGCGTTTTTGTCAGTGGTTAGTCGACCAAAATGCGGACAATCCCAACTATTTAGATACAATTCTATTTACGAACGAAGCAAATTTTTCATGTCAAGGCATATTAAATATTCACAACAGACATGTGTGGGCAATAGAAAACACTCATGCGATATATCGTACTGACAATCAGCGACGATTTTCCATAAATTTCTGGTGCGGTCTAATAAACAATTTTATCATTGACCCTTTCTTATTACCGGCTCGTTTGAACGGGGAAAGCTGTCTAAACTTTTTGGTAAATGAACTGACACCACTTCTAGAAGATGTGCCATGAGACATTCGTCAACAAATTTATTTTATGCACGATGGGGCTCCGCCGCACTTTAGACGAGATGTGCGGCATTATCTAGATAACACTTTCGGTGATTTTTGGATTGGTCGTGGAGGACCGGTAGCTTGGCCACCTCGTTCTACGGACTTAAATCCATTAGATTTCTTTTTTTGGGGACATTTGAAAGACTTGGTTTACAACAGAGAAGTAAATAATATCGATGACTTGACAAATAATATTTACGTATCTATTGCGCGAATTCGTGAACAGGACGTGTTACCACAAGTGCGTGATACGATTCATAAGAATCAGATTCATAGAATATTGTCCATCTTAAGCAAATATGAATGATACCGTGGATATCGTAAAAAATTCTCGATCATATTCTTCTAGTGTCCAAAATTTGTTCTGTTCCATTAAATAAAATTATAGCTAGTACTATGTTGTTTTACCAAATGTCGAATTTATGTACATGTATGAATGCGTAATTGAAGTCTACGACGTAGCTCGCTGTTTGAAAGAGTGCATACTGTAGAATATTACCTCTCAAATCGCACCAAATTTACCATTAACCACATCAGCACATTAATATTCTATAATATTTAGAAATCATCGCAAGACTAATATAGATCTGCGTAAAAAAATTAGCGTCGTAATTTGCGGATGTTTACGCGGTGCCTCCACCAAAATGCGTCACAGATCTTGCTGCTACAAGGTAGGAGACACGTGTCAAAATTATACTAATTAGGGAAATACCTACTTTAAGGTGTACTAAGCTTATTAGTCCCTCCATGATACGAATAATGAAACAGCAAAGATTATAAGTCTATTCATTATATCCACCAACATCCTCTCAATGTTTTGTGTGATGTGACAAATAAACTATCTCTATCAGCACTTATACTACTAATAACTTAGGAAATAAATTTAGTACTAGATAAAAACGAACAATGTGTAGAAAAGTAAAATAAGAAGAAGATAAAAAAATCATAAAAATTTATAGTTCCGAAATGTTTACATAAGGAAAAAATATATCAAGTGATTTTCATGGAGGAATTATATCATTCTCCATTTCTATCTTTTTAGCTGATGAAAAATCAACACCGGCAATTTTCACACAAAAGACTACATCGAAAAGTCGGCGGATGTACTGGTCTGCCTCGATTGAATACAGCCATAATTCAACAAATGGCAACAACAAATGACTTGAATAATAATTAGCAGTACTAAAAATAAACTCCTTGTTTTTTAATACCAGGACCTAATCGAAAATAGCCCGCCAAAATATAGTCTTACCTTTGGTTTGTTGCCGGTCATATTTACATTGCCCAAATTTGGTATTTTAACGACGCCATATTGTAGACACAGCGGACTGAGTTAAATATTTTTCTATTTTCTTTTTGTTTTTCTACTACGTTTAAACAAAAGAATCAGGTTTTTTTAACTATTTACTTGTAAAAATGGATCCCCAACAACGTGATGACATTGTTTTGTGGAGCAGCAAGTGGTTCAATAATATTTTAAAGAAATTACCTGACAATGGCGTTATTGTAATGGATAATGCATCTTACCATAGCAGAAAAAGAAAAAAAATGTCAACAACTTTAATGCGAAAAGCAGAAATGCAGGAATGGATTCTTCAAAATCAAATACCGGTCGATACGGTGCGATTAGAATTGTTGGAAATAATAAATCGTCACCAGGAACATTACAATGTACATATACGCAGTGGACAAAATGGCAACACAGAGAAGCAAAAATGTACTTACATTACCACTGTACCATTGTGAATTGAATTCTATTGAATTAGTTTGGGCACAAATAAAAAAATGAAGTAGCTGTGAAAATAAAAGTTTCAAAGTGAAAGAATTTTTGTTAACAACAATTACAAATGTAACCTTACAAACGTGGACAGACTATGTAGAACATTAATTAAAGAAGAAGGCAAAATGTGCACGTTAGATGGCTTAATAGATGAGGTACTGGAGCCATTTATTATTTCGGTTGGAAATGCTGTTACCAGCAACAGTGACTTTAGTATCGACAGTGATAGTGATTCTGCTGAAGAACTGTAGAATTATGTATTTAGAATATAATATCATTGAAATTTATAATAGTATGTATCACTTTTAAATTTCTAAAATACAAATTTTATATTACGATATATGTATTTACTACTACAAATACATATAATGCAATTAATAAAATACATATTAAAATGATTGTGTACAATTTTTTTTATAAATGTGTCGTATACGTGAAATTTATTTAAATATCCAAATGTAAATAACAACTATTTGATTTCATTGTAATTCATCATTTAAATTTACCGCCAAAATAGCTGTCAGTTTAATTTGCCTAATGTGAAGAGGATTTTATCGTTTGGTCCGCTTAATAAAAAACAAGGTATCCCAATAATTAACTAATCTAGAGGAAAGTTTAGGACATCGTACGAATTTAATAGTACAATTTCTGTAAGAAAAAATTAATACCTATTTGTATTTTTTGAATTGTTATTTATGTATGTATGTATACATATATTCGTTTGTATTCTCTAATGGGTACTGTAATGTTACTTGCTATTGAAACAAATAATTTAACAATAATATTTACTTACTGGTACTACTATCTCTTTATTACTATTAAATTAAAATTAAAAACTATTAAATTAAATTAAAATAATTACATTAATTAATAATTAATTAATTAATTAATTAATTAATAAAAAAAAGAGTCCAGTCAGCTACGTGCACAGCGAAAAATCAAAAAAACCAGATTATAATGTGAAAAATTTTATTCATCAAAATTTATTGTAAAACACATCACAAACATATACCATACATAATTACACTCATTTTAGCATAACAACGATAAATTTCAAGCTGGAGTTACAAAACACATCTTTAAAAGTATCAAGTTGTGGAATCCAGTATTCAACATCTGGTAGCCCTGGGTGAAACACAAAACAAAAGGGAGGGGAGAGTTGTTGATGAATAACTATACATAATAAAATTTGACAGAAGAAAGAAGTCACCACAAAACTTGTGTAAAGAAACCACTTCGCAAACAAAGCGAATAATAAGTGGAAAGTACCAGTTAGATATCAACAATCAAAATTAAAGTGCGTAGGAAAAAAGAAGACCGCCGGGAAGAAGGAAGGTAGCAGTACAGCAGCAGAGACAGTAACGCAGACAGCAGAGGGCATTGGATACACAAAACACACACACATCATACAATTAAATTGAGAAAATATAAGGTTAGGGTAGAAGGAGGGCAGTTCTAGTTAATCATTGTATAAAATTCTATTTCACATTATAATTTGGTTATTTTCTAACTAATAGTTTTTATTTGCGTCATTCGTGACGCAATAGTACGTACACATTTCGTGCGTATATATACTTCTTATAAATAACGCTAAAAAATCATTGAGAAATGA
This sequence comes from Popillia japonica, assembly GCA_004785975.1. Taxonomy (NCBI): domain Eukaryota; kingdom Metazoa; phylum Arthropoda; class Insecta; order Coleoptera; family Scarabaeidae; genus Popillia; species Popillia japonica. The sequence continues at coordinate 12,744 of SMLS01069343.1, forward strand.
AAATTATCCTCATTTTCTATAGTGGCAGCACTTGCCATTCAAAACGTAGTAGAGGACAGTACTTTATAACGTCATCGCATGAATAATCTAGTTAAGGGCTACGACAAAGTTATATGCACCCCTGTGGTGTATACTACATACACTTAGAATGGAGCGGATAGCTTAACTGCTTGCGGCTTTAGCAGGTAAACGCATTGACATACCGTGACCAAGCTTAATTCCTCGCTACAACAGAGCGTAATGTGTTTAACGACAGGGCACACATCTATTCATGAAAGATGTTGATTTACTATTGAACACTTTGGTAATGTTATATTGCCTAGGGTCTAACTGTGTTACGGATTTAATTACAAATTACATGTTATAGAGGTGTGTTGTAATTAATTAAATTAGTTTTACCTTCTGTAGTACGGATAATGAACATTGATCTGTTTGTTGTCTTTGTTTGTAAAATTATCTATTTTTTATATTATTATTAGCAACAAATCCTATGTTTCTTTGTTAAGTACGGTAACTTACAGTGATCGTTATACACTTAAATCGAGATCACAATAATATTGTTGCGAAATTTTAGTAATGACTAACCGTAAAAGGTTACTAATGCTTAAAAATCTATTAAATTCTGTATACAATTTTAAAATTATTCAGTATTTTATATTATCAAAGTCATATAAAATAGAAACCAACAAAACTTGAAGACTATCTGCTGTATCGCCAGCAACAAAGAGTAAATTACGGGGACAGACACGAGGTCGGCCTATGTTCGGTGTTGGTATACTAGCAGTTCCAACTTGAACCTGTTGAGAATTTATGGTTGTGGATTTGCTATGCCCTGTATTTTTCTCTCATTTGTATTTAAAAATACGAAAAAAACTTTCTGTATTCAGTTGCTTTTCTCCATCCACCTTTCCAGCATCTATAATGTTTTTTTTTTCAACTTTTAATTTTGCTACATATTTTTCTCTTCCTTTGTTATTCCACTCTTGATCTGCCTAGGTGTCTTGTAGTGGTGTAATATACTTGCTTTCTTGGGCGGGAGATAGAAAGTTAAATGCTCGTAATATGTTTTTTAAATTAGGTATTTTGCGGCGGTTCTAAAGGGAAAAGACAACATCAGTGGTTGAACTGCTTATTTCATCAGGGGATACCTCCGCGTTGGTTAATCCAACTCTAACTGTACGTCCCAATATAGTTCCATTATTTTATGTCAACAAAAATGTTGTTAGCCTTTGGCTGTGCCTAGCGTTTTGATAAGCAATTTTCACCATCGGACACTTCATAGGTATATCACAAATGAACGGGTAATGTTATGAAAGATTTGACTACATAGGTCTAGCGGCAGACCTGAAAATAATGCATAGCGACTGTCTGCCGCTTGGCAGAAGAATCTGTGAAGTAAACGGAAATGGCACTAAATAGGGCACATCACATTGTTGAAGAACCTGCCAAGGAAGATAAAAGATAGAAATAAATAAAGCAGTTTAACAAATTACCCAAGGTTAGCATCCAGTTTTTCGTTATAGAAACAAAATGTTTTATTTGTTCTTTACAAATAGCGTCCAGTCCAGTGGCCTTTCTGTTTTTCCATTGTATTAATAACGTCATTGAAGTCTTTATTTGTAAATGCTGTTTCTACGATATTTATTTCTTTTGGGTAGTCTCTATCTTTCTGTCTTGATCTTTACTTCTGTTTTACTATTTTTCAATTTGGAGTATCATTGACAGAAAACTGTTTAGCGACTGCTTAAGCTTCTTAACAAATTAATAAAATCCACGCTTTTGGTGATACGTGTCGTATCCAGGCACTCCAGTATTGCAATTCACCTTTCCTGCATTGTTTGAGTGAGTTGCTGGACCAGTGCTTTCTTACTGTTTAGTATTTGTTATTGAGGGCTATCAGGTTTCGACTGCCTCATGGTGGTGTAAATGTATACATATAAACATAAAATAACAAGGAAGATAAATGAAAAGAAAATAAAAATTTACCAACTTTTTTGGGATTAAGAAATTACAATCTGAAAGCCCTCCCAATAATGGGTGGAGTCGTGGAAGCATTACATTTTATTTAGTAGTAGAATATAATAAACAAAATGAACAAAGTTCTTTGTAAATATTTGCTATTTATATTTTTGTTATTTGCGAAAGATTTTTATATACAGTAGTGATCACCTTCGCTAAGCAATTTTTTGTTTGCTATATCTGTGGGAAACTGTGGTAACTGTATATGATGAATCATAATTCTAGTAATACGAATTAGACGATCTTCATGGCAAAATAAACATCCTCATACTATGATAGATCCATCTAAATGCTTCAATGTAATTTCAGCGAATTTGTCTGCCGTCAAATTTGTGATCTGATCTTGATTTTGACGGACCAGCATACCTATTTTTATTAATTATATGATCTACGCTTTATTGCAAATTGTTTTCTGTGTTTCGAGCTACGTAAATTAAAGTTTCAATGTGAGCTTCAAACAAATGGCATGGCAACGATTATGTGTAGTTGCCATATTACTGTGTACCATTTTCAATTACATATCGAAACGTATCGCGAGAACGATACCGGTTTCATTTTATTTTGTGGAAATATAGATTAAAAGCGCATCAGGTATAAGAGAGAGAATTTTGTTTCTGAAACAAAAGAAGTTTATATACGAGCTCAATAAAATTGTATCCAACAGAAATGCAATTAATTTGAAAATTAATTGCATTTTAATATCAATTAAGTAATTTTATTGATATTTGTATCTGATCTAAACCTGGTCTTGGAGTCGTCAGACATTCACGCATCTAACATTCATAGAATTTAAACTACAGCTAAGATTTATCTGCAATGCTAACCGATTCACAGTTTTATTGATTCAGTCAGCGAGTCGTTACCCGAAATAAATTCCATATTCTCCTATTCATCCGATATAACGTGGAATAACGATGTAAATGTGCAGACACATAAATTGGGAAGAGAGTGAGTAGTACTACAGAAAACTAAATAATGAATGCTTTAATAATTCATACCTATACATGGCTTTGAAGAATATTGTGTGTTCATGTCAGGTTTAATTAAAACTAACTGCGATGCATTTTTTCCAGTGCAACACGACGACTAAGCTTTAAAAGTTTGAATGGAGTTGTGCAGCGGTTTAAAGTTTTAAAGAAACTCGTACGACATTTCTATTGTAATAAAATTCTGAAAGTAGTTCTGTAATAGTTGTTCGTGATGTGTCCGCAGTATATGACACTTAATCTTTACTAGCTGTAGCGTAAGTCATTAAGCATCGCTAAATAGAAATTTTACATTACAGTAAACTCTGGAAATTGCTTTAATAACTTAAACATTGATCGCGATTTCTCCTTTCATTAAGGTTACATAGCAACATTTTGTTCGAGTTTTATTACGAACAATAAAACTACTACTACGTCTCTCTCTCTCTATAAAACACTAACAAACATTAAGAGCTTCTTGGCCGGGTGCGCTGCTGAATATTTTATTGATATACATACTCTCGATGGAAGTAAATTTTGTTAAACATCCAAACCTTTAATGTTTATTTTACACGATACAATTTGAAGTATTCTCGCTCCGTTTGCACTCAAAACAAGAATGCAATTTTTGATAGCCATTTATGATCTGTGCACGCGACAATAATAGCTAATTGCTTCGTTTTACTAAATTATGTTGCAACTGATAACGGCGGAGGTCAATTTTTTGCAATTCACACTAGTCATTTATATCTTCGACCTAAAAAATAGTTAAATACGGAATAGTTAGACTGATTTTTTTATCGCGGTCGGTGGATCGTTAACCTTGAATAAATTTGCATCTTTTATGTCGAATGTTTTGTTTTTTTATTTTTAGAGGAGAGATTTTCAGAGCAACACGAAATATCGTTTTTCTGATAAAAGACTATAACACCTGGGTTTAGTTAATTGACCAAGCGCACGAGAAATGAGTTTTCCCTGTCAGTTTTTTTTTTTGTAATAAATTGCAACTAGAAATTAGTTCATGCAGAGCGGTGAAGACAATATAGAGTATATATTGGAGCAAACCTAGTACATAGTTTGATAATTAATTTTTTTTATTGTAAACTGCCGTTGTGATTGATCATAGCTTTTTCCTTATCTTTCCCATATCTATGTATGTATGTGTTAGTATATGAGATCCATTACTTCGATTTCTGTTACATCGTCAATAGTTTATTTGTGTCTAAAATTGTTGTAAGGTTATTTTTGTAGTAATAATAATTTATTCCGTCTGATCATTAGCATGATTTCAGAATGTCAGAGTGAACAATTATACAACATAGTAATAATAATAATTAATAATTTTTTTTTGGAGTGAGGAAAAATGCCTCAACGCACCATCAGTGACGAGACCCGTCACCGGTGTGTGGGGCTTGCACCCACTAAAATACCTCAGTATGTCATAAAATCCCAATTCTTGAAATGGCATTTACATTGATGCTTGAAAATGGCAATTTTATCATCGTCATTGCTAGTTGGTCAGCTTCATGACGTTTGGAAAATTATTGCCCAATTGTGGTCCAATGTAGTGGTATGCTTGGTAAATTGAATATGTTACCTACCTTAACCTCAAGGATACTTTGCGAATTTTTTTACACATTCCATTACAATCGACTCTAATACAACTTCATTCTTCATTGGTGGAATTTTCATATTATTTAATATAGGATGAGGTAGGAAATAGGAAATAAGCACTCCATTGTTTTAACATCAACCTTCTTTTAAATGGCTAAAAATGCTAAGTATTATTTGGAAGAACTGAATTATTGACAAATTAATTAATTGACAAAATGAATATGAAATTTCAAAATTGCTCGCACCCAACGGGTATAAAATAAGAACATCCGCTAAAGCTAAGGAGTCAGTCTAGTCACAGAATAATCAGAAGGGACAACAACTGAATTATGTAGATCTATTGTTTCCGAATCTGACAAAAATAAAAGTTGTGGATTACATTTATTGCTTTTAATTAAAATATCAGGAAGAATAAAAAAGGAAAGCAAATGACTAAACTCATTTATCACCGGTTTACTTACAAGATAAAGCATCTAAGAATTTGTAAAATGTGGCCCATTACTTTTCCTAAGATAAGTTTTACATTTTTCGAAATTGGATTTCTGCTGAGAGCATAATTACAATACACTTAATCGTGAAATCTTATTCCATAAAACTATTTTTATTATCTGTGCATACTCACAACTAACAGTAATCAATAGATTTGTATCCAGAGTAAATTTAATATTATAGACGTATACTCTTCGTCATACATATAGGGTGCGTATAAAGTATTGCACCAAATGGCTATGTAGAAAAGGTTTGACATTTGGATTTGAGATTTGGTGGAAGTAAATCGTATATAAATACCCACGTTTTGACGTGTGATTTATTTGTTTAATACTTTATACGCAGTGGGTTTATGAAGGACATGCTTTATTGTTCCGATGAAATAATAATCTAGGTACATAAGAAAATCGCTGTGTTTTAACTAATATATCAGAAAAATAACAGCTAATGGCTACTACGTATGTACATACTTTTAAATTTACACATTTTTTTTTTTGATTTAAATGAGATCATTACAAATCGAGAATTATAGCAGTTTTGTTAATATTACTACAAAACACTTACCATTTTGTATCTTTCATGACAACTTAGAGCTTCTATTTTTTGTTCTCACACGAATAAACTTTGTTTGGCAAAAGCAACAAATTACCTGACACGTAACTAAACTTAGCCCTAGGTTATTGATGGCTGTACAAACAACAATAATCACACGCATTAGCTAAAAGATACAGATCAAATTCAATTATTTTAAAGTAAAACAGTCAAGCTACGACTTTCTTACAAGAGTAGTTATTTTTAGAAAGATCAACGTACTTATAAGAAGGATTCTAAGAGATTAATTTAGGTTTTGGAAAAATATAGTTTTCCATTTCAAATTTGTATTGATGTTTGGCACACTCTGTATCACTAGGCGAATATTTTAAGTAGAGCAGACATAGTATATTACGACAACATGTCCAATTTCAAGTTCCTAATCCAAAAACTGTAATGCGCGGTCTAAAATCGTCCTAGATACAATATTAGTCTGAAAGGAGCACATGGAAAAATAACACAGAACAAATTTTCATTTTTTTTTATTTTTCTTGATGAATTCTATACAAACTTATTTTGTTTTATATTCCTAATAATTATTATAAAAACAAATTTCTTCTATCACGTCTGATATTATAAACAAATGAAATTCATATTTATCATACAATACTAACACTAACTAAGGATATGCTATTCTGGGACGTATTTAGAAAGTCTTTCTTTTTATTCAGTCCGTTCTAAATCGCTCAAGAGGACGTCAAATTCTCGATTCTGTTGTAACAGTTTAATCTGGAGTCCTATAAAAATCCCCTCTTTAAGTTTTGCCTCAGATATATTAGGACATTTTTGTTTAAGGTATCGAAATCCTGGTCCCTCTTTGTCCAATGCTTTGATGAAATTCTTCATCAGACCTAATTTTATGTGTAAAGGCTGTAAAAGTATTTTATGAGGCTCCACCAGCGAATTATGGACTACATTCTTTTCTCTCGGAGTATATTGTATTCTGGTTGACCATTGTTTAACAGTATATTGCAAATTTCTCGTTCGACTATCACATTCACAAAGGAAATAGCAATACTTTGTGAATCCAAGTTGTAGACCAAGTACAATGCAACTACTTTGAGATCAGCACTGATGTACCATTTATAGGTTTTGTAATTGATTTTATCAAGGAGACGTGTTATATTATCATATGTTTCCTTCATGTGCACGGCATGATCAACAGGAATGGAGGGGTAGATGTTTCCTATATGTAGAAGGACAGCTTTCAAACTCAATTTAGAAGCATCAATAAAAAGACGCCATTCTTGCGGTTGGTGTTTTTGTAACCTAATTCTCGCATTAAATCGTCAACATTATTGCAAAATGAAAGACCTTCTTCAGTTGAAAAATACTGCGACAGTTCTTTCTGGCGATCTCGATATACAGAAATACGCGTACCCGGAGCTAACAACTTCCATCCTTGCAGTCTTGATACTAATATTTCCGCCTGAGTTTTTGATAAATTGAGATCTCGAACTAGGTCATTTAATTCCAATTGATTAATGTCCTCTTCAGATGGCAAATATTCTTCATCTGTGTCCGATAACTCTGAAATATACTGAAATGTATTCTTCATTCTCGGTTTCAACATGTTCTTGGTTCGAAACATCCATAGGATTTAATTCTGGCAAAGCTTCCGAATGAGGAACTGGACCAGTGGCAGGAACTGGACGAGTGCCAGAAGGTAAATTACTGGAAAACCGGAAGGTCTTTCTACAGCAAAAGTAGCAGTCTGTCGAAGGATCCTCGCCAAATCATAGGCTTACCAAATGGCATAGTTATGCTCTTACCTTTTGCCCAGCCCCTCAAAGTAACAGCACATCGTGCACAGACATTGTGAGGGGTCCACAACTTGTCTTGATTTATAATTTTTAATTTAAAATAAAGGTTATACGATTTTTCTATTAAAAGTGTAATATTTCGTCTATGCTGTTGAACGGTGAATTCTCCACATACATAACAAAAACTGTTAGGATTGTTTACGCACATACGGGACATTGTGAATTCAAAAAAACGTTTAACTAATGCTACTACCATACATTTTTAACTTACTAATAAAAAAATATCTTTAGACATATAGTACATTTAATACATATATGTATAAAAAAAACACATCTCAGAAACCTGACGTGATAGCAATTTTTGAAAATATTTTCAGAATTACAATGAAAAATTCCATAACGTATGTACCTACACCTATCAGAGTGTAAGAAAAAAGAACCTGTTGAGGAGTGTAATTAATGTTAGCAGTAAAGTGTTACATTACTAGTGGAAGCATAACATACATATGTTACATACATACCTACATAGCCCACATAAGAGTTCTATGCATTGGATGTAATCATAGTAGGTGCGATTTCAACAAATTTTTTCTACATTAACACAAAAAAGAAATTACATCTCTGTTCTATTACAACCGTTTTCTCAATTTGATATATTGCATAGGTCTAACGGTAATTTGAACAGTACTTCCGCTGTTTACAAGAAAAAGGTATACTCCTTCTCTCCATTTACAATCTTCTCAGTTCGTATAAGAAATCCAGCATTACCGATGCAGATAAAAAATGTTGAACACAATGGCTCATTAGTTTAATGTAAGGGCGGAAATCGCCGATAAAGTCCATGAGCCCGAAACGGAGATCCGGCTCCCGGAAATTCTAACGATATTATATCTGAGTTAGGTAACCTGCGGATGGAAATTTAGTAGGCCATTCAAATCAGCTTCTATTCTATATCGCAGAGTTATTATTTTCGCTTTCTTGGCCGTCTAGCGGGATAATGTAAATTACGATAAAACACTTTCTGTTTCAGATAAAATTTGAAAGTTTATAACGATTATACTCTTAATTATTGCGTAATATAAAGTTTTTCAGTCGTTTGTGTCTTCTGGAGATGATAAAAGGCAGAAACTTCTGATTTATGTCTGAAGTGGTTAATTTCCCACAAGTGAAATTTTCGCCATGTTTCCTGAGTAGATATATTTACTTTTTAGTAATGGCTATCTTGAGGGTTGGTAGCAAATAAGGAAGATAGGTAAAAGTACTATAAATCTATGCCGGAATTAACTATAATTATTTATTCTAATTATTTTTTAAATTTTACAGGTAGCTTTATTAGAAGAAGTGCAGCTACAAAATTATGTATTAAAATTATGTATGTAGAAGATCTATTATGAAAACGTTCCTAGAGTAGCCAATTTGACAGTATAATAGCGCTATTATCCACGGAGAAATTGTGTGCACAGCACACACAACAGACTTTTAAACAAGTTGTACAATTATTAAATTTGGTTGATCATGATACAGGTATGTACTACAATTTAGTTTTCTTCAGAATGGGCGCAGCCAGTCCACAGGCGTCTATGCCCAGTCCTCTTCTGCTTGTAATATATATTAATGACAAAACACTAAATTAGATGATGGTTCATAGTAAACAGTTGTTGTGAACATCGAAAAAAATCACAGTGCATCTTTGCATAGTAGTTCTTTACACTGTATCCCAAAAATGTAAACTGCTTGAGCGAACTAGAGGAGTGAGTAGATTCATTGCCTATAGTTGACTGTAAATACATAATGATGAAGTTCATTCTACTCTAGCATTATTTCTTCTCTACTATTTTACTCTATTTTAGAACTAGATATATGATTTAATCTAGCCATATTAAACATGATCAGAATGAATCTTAAACGACTTACAATTAGATTAACCATTTAAATATTATATGACTTCTAAAAATCAATAGAACCGATAGCTCAAATTTAGTATAGTTTCCTTGTTAGTCATAGTCACATTATTCAGATCTCCGAATAAATGGCCAGTCTAAAGTGAGAGAATGTTTGACTAATTTTGTACTACTCTAAATATGAAATTTTCGGAAAGTACCGTAAGCACGGGCTACTGTGGCCCTAGGGTCCTTCTTCGGCCTAAAGCAAAATAAAATGAAACACGTTCTATTGAACAATTTATGGCAGTATCTGAAATATTTTCGGTTGGTTCCGCTTATTGGTAACATTAATCAAACTGCCTCTTAGTTCAAGTGATTCCCCGGTTTGCCGCTAGGAAGCAGCACTACAAGTTGTGTGTCTAGTGTAAACACCTGAAATTTTAATGTTAAAAACTTCTTCCTGCAGAAGACCGCATTTCTTCAGGAACTTCTAATGTTACTATGTTTTTTAGAACTCTTTTTAGTTGTTTCTGTCGTGCTGTAGTTAGAACACTGTGAAACACAACGTGTCTTCCCAGTTTCATATACTTATCTTTAAATCAGTTCTGGTAACCTGTAAAGTACGACCTACTTTGGCCCAGCTTTTTTTGGGCCAAAGTAGGTTGTATAAACCCATTATTTTTTGCGGTAAAATTCTACAAATAGCTTGCAAAATGAGTAGTGAATATATTTCTACTGCATGTATTTGGTTTCAGCTTGTTCAAGATGCTCTACAATTACAAACGTCTTCCTAGCAGCCGAAAATATGCTGACTACAGCAACGAACATCTTCAAACTTGTGTAGAAACCATTAGATCTGGTGAAATGACAAAGGCAGGCTGCTAAACATTTCCGTATACCCCGACGAACTATTGAAAAAAAGTTGAAGATCGCATTTTCAAGTTCCCCAGGCCACCCTAAAGTATTTTCGCAAGAAGAAGAATTAGCTTTTGCTAGTCATATCGGCAAA
>SMLS01069344.1:0-42777 GCA_004785975.1 Popillia japonica
TTAGCTATATTTCCTCGGAACGTCTGCAGTTCACAGTCTCTCACAGTATGGTTCACAATTTGGGAGGTGCACTACAGTCACATGAAGGATAGCACACAGCTTCATTTGCATATAGAGTCGCCACATCTCTTCGAGGGTGTTCTGATCCTGGAGATAACGTTGCCTCTTCAAATGCGCTTTAGCGAGGTTCAGCAAATTCATTCCATTGAAAGCGCCATTGCTTTAAGTGGTTCTGCATCTCTTATTTGTGGTTGACGGTATTTGAGTCTATTTATCTGGAGCAAAGGCAACGCTTGGCGGATGGGCAGACTATTGTTGGTTGTGATGTTGTTATATTTCCTTAGAAGCATATCAGTCCTTCGGAGCTGTGACGGGGCTATTACCAAAAGTATGGGCAGCCAGTGAGTTGGGGTTGCCTTTATTGCGCCTGTAATTAGTCTCATAAACTAGTTTAGCTATACATCTGTAAGTTTTGTGTGGGGACCGTTCAACCAGACAGAGGCGCAGTATTCGGCGCACGAATAGACAAAGGCTAGGGCACTGGTTTGTAGAAACTCCTCACGTCGATCCACAGAGCTTTTGGATGATACTATTTTTGTTGTCAGTTCTCTTGCGGCATTTGTTTTATAGGTTGGGCAGCAATAGTCCTTACACTTCTGGTTTAGCTAGTTTGTTACCCAGGTGGAAACAGGTAACCTCCATTTCAATTACAATGATTTTTTTTAGAATCGTCTTTTGCGAGTTACCCATAGAAGAATAATGATTATATTATTTATTCATAAAACGAGTGAAGATAGTTTATTTGTCTGAAAAATACTTGCGATGCATAATAAAAAAATACCTAGACATTAAAATACAAAATAATTTGTTTTCGGAAATATGTATTCATTTTATTTTGATATAGTTTATGGAATAATTAAACTTACTACTTCATTCTAAGGAGAAAGCTTGTTACATGCTTTCTACTGAGGACTGTTGCAAATATAGAAACGTTTCTTCTTTTTATATTGAACGTCCCTGAACGGATTCAAATGATATAATCAGCGATCCCCTTCAAATTACCAAGAATACATTCCTCACGTTCCGCGTAATCTATACTTTTCGAACAAAAATTTATGACTCTCTAAAGCCACGTCTACAATAGTACGTAGGTACTCCTATGTGTGCTTCATCATTGCTACTTACGATGCAGAAGTGACTTGTGCAGTGGTAGTTCTATCCTAATGTTATCGATCTTTTCAAGCGCTGTATGAATCTTAAAGTGTTGTCGGCGAGGGAGTCATTTCCACATGCAAGTCACACTCATAATACACGAAGATGCATGGCATTGGACGTTATGCATAACTTCTTTTTAATATGATGTTGGATTGTTTTATTATGTGTCCGTATCGTAAGATAAATTGACAAGTATTGCCAACAGTTATGTGCGTTATAATATGAATATAGCGTTGAATTTTATGAGTTTTATTTCTTGGTTCCACTTGGCAATATCTTTTTGCTGGTTTTGGCAAACGTGTTAACAATACATGTTTAAAGAACGACGAAATTTATTCGTTTTAAATACAAAGTCGTCCTTTAATTTATCCAATTTTTCACTACACCGTGTATTTAATTTCATTTAAAGAATGCTGGATTCTGTTTTCGCTTTATGCCAACTTAAATACCCTTTAAAGCGTTTACGCTGGCAACATTTTGCTGCAAGTACATCCGTTGAGATTATCTCAATACTTTCATATTACAGTTAGTTTTCAGGACACTTGCGCGCGAGTTTACCGTATAAATTAAGCTTAATTATTTTTCTTTTTCGAGCTCCGCTTACCGTGGCAAAGAGCGTTCTTCTTATATACTCTGTGCAAGGACGAGATGAGAAGTAAGCGTCCAATTTCTCCGCACGTTTCTTCCACATTCGGCAGCCAACTGCGGAGCCCCTTTATATAAGGGCTTTCAATGTGCCAACTTTATAGAAGAGGTAATGACCTGCATATTTCCTATTGTGTTTCGTCACGGCTTGGATCTCTTTTTGTTGCCGGACAAACGGGCTCTGATGAGCGGGTCGTAACGGGCGTTGAGCGCGCATATTTGCTTTGGATATGACGTAAATGTATTTCACTAGCTTTATATTATACAAGATGGAAAAGAAATGCAAATATTTTTATGTCGTGGTTGTAACAGTTTTTGAAGAATGTGTTTGAGGAAATATTGAGATATTTGCGTTTGCCACTGAAATTGCTGCTCACACGTTGCTTTAAAATAAATCCTTTAATCTAAACTAATAGAAAAATCTGCATTCTATTTTCTGTTTGAACATTAATTATGACGCAGAACCCTGTAATTGTGACCGAGATACTTAAAATGTGTAAAAGGATACAGTATTGCGAGTAGAAGCATCTATCAACAATCAGGAGATTGCTCTAGTAGCATTCCTGGACATAGAGGGATCATTTGATAATACTTCCTTTAAATAAGAGCCGCCAGCAATCGTTGTGTGGAAGACACTATCTAGAAGTGGATCAAGGCTATGCTGGAAAGACGACTCATTGAAGCATCATTAGCAGGTGAAACAATGCAGGTGTTGTGGATACCCCCAGAAAGGAGTTCTGTCACCCCTACAATGAGACCTTGTAATCGACGAACTGATGGCATCTTTAAACAATGAGGGCTACTATACCCAGGGGTATGTAGATGATATATTCCTTACGAGAAGAAGGAAGTTAGATAGCCTAAAACCACTAACACTTCATAACGAAACAGTACAATTGAGTCAACAAACAAAATTTTTAGGATTGGTTTTTGACTTGAAGTTAACATGGAATCAACATCTTGAACAGATGATAGACAAGTGTAAACGAGCACTAATGATCACCCGAAGGACAATTGGGAAAACATGGGGATTAAAACCACGTATGATGCACTGATTGTATACTGCAGTGGTAAGACCGATGCTAACCTATGGCTGCCTGATTTGGTGGACTAAAGTTATACAGAGGCAAGCAATTACAAAACTGCAAAGGTTCAGAGGCTAGCTTGACTGTGTGTTAGTGGTGCCGCAAAAACCTCGTCAAGAGCTGCTATGGAGACCATGCTAAACCTGTGCCCCCGCCCCTCCCCATCTGGACATTTACATAAGGGGGGAGGCAACAATGGGGGCACATAGACTGAAATGTCGTGGAAATTGGAGAACCCGGAATACTTCGGGGCATGCTAGATTAACCACCGAGATTATAAACCTTTGAAATGGGTTGTCCTAGTTTGGGATGAGCGGAGAGTAAAACAGAAACCTGGAATCCGATCCCAGATCTGGTACACAGACGGGTAAAGAAAACGACAGGTTCCGGGGCAGGTAAGTATATGTATATGCTGGAACATGAAGAATATAGCCAGGCGAAAAACTAGCAGCTTCTCAGACAACCTCTTGGGACTGCCGGAAAATCCTAAAAACTGGCGAAACACAACAAAGTTACTTTGGTGTGGGTGCCGGTGCACATGGGCATACCAGGCAATGAAGTAGCAAACAAACTGGCAAGAAGAGGCTCTGCAACTCAATTCACTGGACCAGAATCGGGTCTGGCTATAACAAAGACTGCATTACGTGGTGCAGTAACTGAGTGGATTACAAAAGCACACCAGGTACACTGGAACAACGTTGAAAGGCAGTTACACAGCAAACGGATGATGGGACAGCCATCCCAGCAATTAATAGCGGTTGAGTAGGCTCTTAACGGAGTGCAGCTTAGAACAGTGGCGAGTCTGTTAACAGGACATGGCTGTCTAAAACAATATCTGTATCGAATTGGAATCTTTAAAGACGAACCTATCTGCAGATTATGCAATGAGGAGGGTGAAACAGCCTACCACATTGTATTGGAATGCGCTGCATTGACTGTCATTTTTGGAACGAACTAACCAACTAACAGGTCTACCGGAAAGAGATTTACCTTACAGGCTATTAAACCTAGTAAAGGGGCCTAACCTGTTCATGCAGAGAATCTCACTAGGTACGGAATAATACAATAGGTCATAGGCCGAGGTGTTAAGGGGATGACGCAAAAACCTGATCCGTACCCCAAATCACAGTCAACAAACTTGATGTAGTTTATTGTTAACATGTTTTTGCATCCTTGTCACTTTTCTAGAATAGATAATATAGAATACTATAGATTACTTACAGTTAGTCCAAATACATCTTGTTCACTTGAAAAATGGAACAGCATCATGTCTGTCCTGGCAAATTGAGAAGTGGCAGGCCAAAACCATTACGGCCAAGAGTGAATTTCTTAAAAATCAGCTTAAACCGTTAAAAGCTTGTCTTCAGTATGCACGATTGCCCGAAACATAATTCAAAAAGTATTGACTCGGGTGCTTTATTTTTTTTGCCAAGGCGGGTGATCTTCGAATTAAAAAGGTAGGAAATGCGGTTCAAATATGTTACGAACTATGTTAACAGCATTAAGAATTAATGACAAAAAGCAAGCAAATAAAGAATTAATTTTTTGCAACGCTTGCTTGTTTACTTTACTGAATATCTTCGTGACTGTGTATAGAGGGAGATGAATACGATATGTTTACATACAAGCTTGTAATTGCTGCAGGGTACAGTGTTATATAACCTACATGCGAAGCTATTTACATCTACAGTTCTGATTCGAACACTTTAGTGGTTTGAAGCTTCAGGCAAGCAATCAAGATTCTTCTTGATACTGTGTATGAGCTGTAACGTTTATCTCCCATAGGGAGTTTCGAAGAATAAAATATGATCTTCATACGACTTTACTTACAAGTATGAAGTATTAGCGTTACGTGTTATTAAAGTAAAATTCGACGATAAAAGTTTTATTTAAACTATCTCTTTGTTTCAGGTAAGCTCTCTGTTATATCTTCCTTGCGGGTAGTTCTTAAGACAAGGTAAGTTTTAAAATATTGTTACGATAAATCAATACCGCAGACTAATATCAACTGATATGAAATATATCATTGTAGTTTTTATAGTTTTAATAATAATTTTATTATCTGATCGTATAAGGCACAAATAAAGCTTTGTGCTAGATACGTCTACTGTAATAGTAATAACTAATATTTCATAGCCATAATAAACAATGGCAAATTACCTGTGTTTTTAAGGGAGTCTCATTCTACACCAGCTCGATCACAATTAAATGGCAATTTCATTGTTCCTAGCGTTTCAGTTATTAAACACTGCCATTGTTATCAGCGCTCTAATAAAATTTACGACTCTGAAATAAAAATCATGTCATCTATACATATGTACAATGTAGGTATATCTATGGATATGTATGGTGCATATGTCTATAAATGCAAACTGACGCGTAGGAATTTATGAATGCGCATCTTATTTTGTTGAGGGTATATTAAAATTGGGGTGAGGGTGTATTAAAATACACATCTTGATTAATATCTAAATTTTTTGATATTACCTTATACACTCAGAGACAAAAAAACCTGAATATTTAGTTTATAAAAAGAAAAGTATGTTAGTCAGTTTTTGTAGATTATGCAATTTAAAATGCATCAATTTGTGATCATTCTGTTACCATGGATACGTGTAAACAAGCCATTGTTATGAGATAATTGTAGAAAGTCAGACTTATTGCAGAATCTGTGTCTGCCTTTTTATTCTTTATTATCACTATTTGTGTTACCAGTGTTTTGAGTGTAAAACGGTACTCATAATTTATCTTATTATACAATGAGGCCCGAACATATTGCCGCAGTCGTTGTTTTACATAATGATGTACGCAATGTGCGTTACATCGCATACGTCATGAATATGGCTTCAAGATGCGTTACAACGTTTTAGAAAGACGCAAGAATTTCGGTCGTCCGCGATGCACACTGCAAAATGAAGACGCATGGTGTTTAGGGAGCGCAACCTGCCATCTACAAAGGTAGCCCGACGGTTTATTAACATGCATGGACGTCCAATATCGGTCACAACAGTTAGAAGAAGGTTGAAAGCAAGTGGATCGATATCAGCTAAACCTGCAACCCGTCCCAGATTACTAAGGATGCATTGCGTCGAAAGATTGCGCTTTGCACAGAATTTTAAAGCCTGGAGAAATGAATAGTGGACGTGAAAAAATTTGGAGAAGGAGAGGGGAACGATATTCGCAGTGCTCTCTCGGCTCGTCATTTGGAGGTGGTGGAGTGATGGTTTGAGCAGGAGTGTGTATGAAGTGGAGTGACTGTACGGAGTTGGTTTTCGTAGGCGGAAGTTTAACAGCTGATAGGTAGGTACGCATAAATGCATGTTTTGCGAATTATATGGTGCTATTTGATCCACATATAGGCAATAATTTTCTTCTAATGCACTACAATGTGCGCCCACACGTCGCTGGCGTTACCACAAATTATCTACAAGAAGTGGGGATTCGCGTTTTGTCACGGCTAGCAAGGCGTCCTGACATTAATCCAATTGAGCACGTGTGGGACATGTTGGGCCGGCGTATTACGAGGGGGGAGAGACCATCGGGAAAACTTACAGGAGTTAAGAGAAGCAATTCTTCACATTCCCAATGAAGCCATTTCTAACCTGATTCAAGGCAGCTCAAGACATATGGATGCAGTATGCCGCGGGAGTAACACGCATGACTAAAAATTTGATTTCAATGTTACAAGCACAAAATATCTAAGCCAGAGCTGAAAAATGACGTTATTGGTTTTACACCATTTCCGTTTTGACGAAAAGATTTTTTTTCTAATACTGTATTTGTTATTCTCACCCATAACTTTTCGAAATTTAATTAAACGGTGCTATTGCACGACAACTTATTAGTCTGGTATTCTTGCACTTACAGCTTCCCATCCAGTTTAAGAGCTTTAACAAATTGCTATAGTTGTGATGATTTTAAAGAAGGTGTTTCTTCTTCGTCTATGACGTCTTTGCCAAGGTAGGTACGAATTTCGGTAATTGCGGTCGAGTTTCCTGTGAGTTATTCTAGATTTTCATCTTCCCGCAGTCGCTATTTTGTTTCGGGCCTATCCTTGTCATATATTTCCCAAGGTGACAAAACTCTGTCGGAAATCCTGTGAGGACACGTAGTCTGTTTCTGTTTAGCTGTAGCATGGCTTTTACTTTTTGCTTTACTTTGAATATCTCAAACTAAAAAGATTCTAGTTCACGTCATTAGCTATGAATTAACAGGTGAAACCATAAAAAAAAACATGAATTTATTCGCTACAGCTTACAAAACACAATATTTCAAATGTGAATAAATGTGGATAGTTTTGCTTAATGAAACGAAAACAAAACCATCTACTTCTATTTTTCTAGCTTCATTAGAAAGTATTGGTCCAATTCTTGGATGCATGGCTACTTTAACTAAATGTTAGCTCTTACTGGATACAAAACAGATTCAGTGAATTAACACCAGCTTGACGCATGAATCCAAGCTTTATCTAGCATCAGAATTATATTTGTGCAAAAAATTTTTGTTGTTTATAGTGGCAATCAATTATTATACTAGACTAACTTCGATAACAACCTTCGTTAAAAATTTATTATTATGGCTGTCAATGAGTGCTGTATACCACAGGCGTTATATTAACAAAGATAACTCTGCTTTAATATCTGAACAACTTACACACAACATTTGTGAAGGAGTACGTTGGATTCTGTTGTGCTAGTTGAAATGTTTTAATTGGCATATGTCATGTTGCTATTAGTGGTTGGTACAGATTTTCTTCATGATTTCTCTGAATTACAAGTTATAGGGTTACCTCTTTTGTAAAAGATTCAGACCATTCCAACATTTAAAATACACAAACAGTGTCTAGAGTGGTATTTTAGACGCGGCATTGTGGCCTGTTATCCTATCACCGGTTCTCTGGTTATTGTTGGGAAACAATTAACAATGCAAAATACTGCATTGTTAATTGTTTCCCAACAATAACCAGAGAACCGAATATAAACTTATTCTAATCTGTAGGATTTTATAATATGATGACAATGTAACGGGTTTACATCATCGGCGCTAACGGTATTATATTAGGTGGAAAATGACTAGACGTTTCATCTGGTAGGATGAGTTTTAATTGTTCTCCATATGATTAACAAACACTACTCTCTAGCCTACTTCTGCTTATTCTAACCTTAACCTACTATATATACACATATTTACACCATGTAATGTACTAATATGCTGAGTGTGTGTTTACAAACATATACAATACTTGGTCAGCATGTTAGCCCATCACATTAGGAAATGCAGAGTAGCGCAAGGTTACAGTATACTATTTATTATTACTTAAACTGTTGCTTCCGCATTACTCAATTAACCTTGCCCTACACCTACCCTTTCCACGTGAATGAACGGAACTGGCCACAAATGAAGTACGTTCTACTCACTAAGAATATATAACCTAAATATAACTAACTAAACAAAAGTTATCCAAAATAAAAGTGTATGCAAATATCATAATAATCTATAACTTAACTTACATACATATATACTTAGTGACAAAAATGTTGAATTCTGTTTCTGTGTACAACTATTAGTTTGCCATCATTATTCTTTATTGTACAGTTGGGACCATCCAGTTTTGTGACCGTGTATGGCCCGATGTACCATGGATCAAACTTATGCCGACTTTCGTTGGTGGTTCTTACCTCAGTATGTTGTGCCTTTTTATCGTATGCGATTTTACGGTACCTTTTAGCAATTTGCAACCATTCTTGAGCGCTTTTTTGTGCTATTTGTACCCTATAGCGGATTTCTTGGTTGTAGGCGTCAATGTTATACAGGGAATCAATTCTTCCAGCTGATATGGATTGCGGAAGATTGCATTTTTTACCAAAAACTTGCTCAAACGGCGTGTATTGGTGGTAAGTACTGTGTGTTGTATTATAGCAGAATGTGTAATACCTTATCCAATCCTCCCAATCTGAATGAGTTTCGTGAATATACATTCGCATAAATTCATTCAAGACTCTGTGGTTACGCTCGCACCCGCCTATGCTTTGGCTGTGATAAGCTGTAGTAACTTTGTGTGTTACGTTAAAAAGATTAGCAATATTTTCGAAAACTTGATTCACATATTCCGTACCCCTATCTGTTCGTACTTCTTTCATGGGACCATATATGAGAATAAAATTCTCGAAAATTGCTTTTGCTACAGTTTTCGCGTCTTTGCTAGGTATTGGTACTGTGATGAGATATTTTGTTAATTCACATTGTAACGTGAGGGCATAGAGGTTTCGATTTGGTGTTATAGGGAAAGGACCAATGGTATCAACACATACAATATCGAACGCGCTCTGAGGTGTCGGCGTGATAATCATTGGTTCACAATGTCTTCTTTTTACTTTGTTGATTTGACATTTACTACAATGCTTAGCATAATTTGCGACGTCGCGTGACATATGTTTCCATACATATTCTGATTTTAATTTCTTCAACAGTCTCTTTTGTCCACAGTGACCACCGATAAGTGCGTCATCGTGAAACATTTTTAGTAACAGTTGTTTTTTGTTATTATCTGTTATTAATTTAGGTACCTTGCATAAAACAATTGTTACGTATTTTAAGATTTCCTGACCCATCTTTTTAAATTCATTTATAGTGCACTTTGAAAATATATCGTCATTCAAAAATAACTTCACTTTATTGAAACCATAGTTATTCGCTAGTGAGTCTAGCAGAGACAATACTTGCGCTAAAGCAAAGTTGCCATTAATAACCGGAATTGGTTTCTGGATACGAGTGGCTCGTTTTTTAATCTGTCTTATCATTATTCTAGGTAATTCAAACTTTATGTCAAATTTTAAGACGGGTAGTTTAATTACTTCATTATTTGTTAAGGATTCATATACGCGCAAAGCTAGTAGGGGAGCGAGGAGCTCTTCTCGCCTTTCTACCTTCGGTTGCACTTTAGCAGCATATTACAATTGTAAAGCAATAGCTATACAATTCTAATATGCAATATGACTTTTTACTAGGTTTCTAATTAATATGAATGGAAATACATTTTTAAAACTCGCTTTGTTGGCGAGTTGGCTGGCTTTCTGTAGAGCTATCGCGACTGAAATAATGATGCACTACTTCATGAAATATTGTCATCATATCATAAAATCCTACAGATTAGAATAAGTTTATATTTTCTCGATTCAACTTAAGTAGAAATATACTGCCAGGAAATAAGATTCTCTCGTTCATAAAAGCTAAGTAAGTCCTTGAAGAATACCTGTAATCTAAAATTTCGTTATCCCCCTTTACTTGAAACAACTTCATCCCCTCATAATCGTTACTCTTCAAGTATTTCACTTTCATTGTTCAATTGGATAATGTCGTCTCGTGAAGAGATAATACGAGCGCAGACAACGACTGTAATGAAAGAGAGCACCGTCAATGCCAACAAGGAGTCATTTATGCTGAAAACCGAGGTGGCGATGTTGGCGTTGAGGAAACAAATGAGAAGCGGCGAGAGTGGAGCGCTCCCTGTTTCGACCATGATCAAACACGTTTCATCAGAAGTCATCACTTTTTGCCACCGCTACGACTGCGTCTCGTGGCGCCACTGTATATATCGCATACATTCGTCGACAGGTTCGACAACTCGGGTATCTCACGTTTCCCTTTGATCTCCGTAATATGTAGTGAAAATAGAACGCATTTTTTCTTTATTTGTGAACTTGGTCGTACATAATAATGACATACATACATACATACAAATAAAGAGGCGACAGAGTACATGGAACGTGAAGTGTATATGATGGATACGGAGGATGTAACTGTGGAAACCTAAACCAAAGATTTAGAGTTTTGTTAAAACTTATATTTTTGGGTGGCAGTACCTAGTCAGTAGCCTGCTTCAGATTACTTCTCTTACCATTAAGTAATTTCCTAGAAGTCCTGCTAGAGGGTTGTCCGCAAAAAAGTAATTTACTTCCAATGAGCCCCCATCAGTAATCACAATATGTTTGCTATGACATTTTACTTATTTCCGGATCAATAATATTTCGAAATACCACACAGGCTGGCGCTGGTTTTGTAATAATGTGCTTTTAAAGCATTCCTTCCTAGTCTAGTGACTTTAGTCTTCCTTCCAAACTCCAGGAACGAAGGCTCAGGAATCTAGATCAGCGTGCGCGTGCTATTCGTTATCAGCTTTTGCAGTGTTGTGAGAAACTCAATAATGAGTCCTAAAGTATTCTCGTCCATTTTAGCCTAGTAAGAGGTACTTTGAATATTACCAGGAAAACTTTTACCAATGAAAATAGTGTTATATTAGTTATAGGTTATTATTCGTTCGCGTAATGAGTTCGCCTTCCATTCATGCCGACCAAACGGCTCCAAGTTGCCTTGAGGACGACGTACGCGATGTTACAGTGCTGCACAGAAGGGCGCGCATCTATGGTGGCGCCATGCCCGTTGTGCAGCTAACAGCGACCGCTCGATAGGCCGCGCGATCTCACGGAAGGATACACCCGTCATGTGCATCCTACAATCATTCCTCGCCAAAGTAGCGCGATCGATTCGACATTATGAAACGAATACAACTACATACGGGATCTTCACACTACACTAAGAATGACCGGTTTCTCCCACCCCCTTCGGCCTTGGAGCGAAACTTGCTGCATAGACTCGTTTATAGGAAACCCCGATTCTGCTCAATTATTTTCAGCAGTGTATGTGTATCAGCACTGCGAGCTTGGCAGACCCATGGTTTCATTGAAAATTTTTCTCCGTCGGTTTCTATTCTTCGCCACTTCTTTCGATCTTGTTATCCTTAACATGTTTATATTCTTTTCTACTGCTGTCCTCCATCTTTCTCTTGGCAGTCCTCTTCTCCTCTTTCCCCCAACTGTCCATTATCATTTTTGGCATTCTTGACTCCACTATCATTGCCATATGTCGCAACCATCTCAACCTCTATACATTTGTTACTTCCAGTATGCAGTATCCACTTAGCTCTTGGTCTGTTTTTCTCTCCCTCTCACTGCCGTCCAAACATTTTTCTCTTAGCTTTCTGCTGCCATATCTTTAGCCCTGCTTGCTGCATTTTGTTATCTTTATCTAAAGTTTCCTTGATACACCTCTCTTCCTTAGCATCCCATTGAGTGCCGTAAAACATCCGTTTTGTGCCATTAATCTAGTTTGATTGGATTTCCATTTCAAAACCTGGTTTTTTATTAATTATCGTTCCTGAGTGTGTAAAATTTTCTACTACTTCGTTTCATTCTCCGTGTTTATTCTTAGATGCCTTCCTCTTCTAAAATCTTTATCAGATCATTCCATACATTTCGTCTTTTCCTCGTTTATGCATAGCACAACCTTCCGCCTTTGTTCTTCTCGTTATCTTAATTCTTTTCTGCTTCTTCTCAACTAAATCGTCAGCAAACGCTAGGCATGCTAGCATAGACTTTCCAATAGTAGACTAAACAGTGTCGCCGATAGTGGATCGCCTTGTCTTTTTCCCCTGTTAATGTCAATATTTTTTGTTGTTCTGTTATTTATTCTGGCCATACCATATATAATGTTAATCTCATTGCCCAACAAAGGAGATGTAATGAAAAGCCAATTTGTTTTTAATTTTTTACGCTTTTCCTACTTGAGATTCCGGTTGCTAGAACAATGTTCTTCGATTCCTTTTAGTATACAATGTGGTACAAACCCGTTTACGTAATCGGCTGTATTGTTTAAAGATATGGTAATCGAATTATAAACCTCAGCTTGTCACTAACCACTTCACTGATATCGCCAGAAACGCTGAGATTCACAAAACGCTACAACACTGATTCAAACCGGAGTCAATTTATCGGCTGACAATGTCAAAATTTTAAAGAGAATAGCACGGGACTTGAAAAAAATCGACACGAAAAAAGTCCTCATGAAGTTGTAAACCGATACGTGGAAAAAGCCGTCGCAGTCCTGCGACAGCATCAGGATAAGGCGATCGTTCGACCGGCGGTGATTTCAGCAATTTCAGCAGGAAGAGAGACAATTTCGCAGAGGGTGTCCGGCTCCGTAGTTCTCCGTAGCTATTCGAGGCCCGAACCACTCCATTGATTACAAAAACGGTCGTGTCCTCCTTCTATCCAAAGAAAACGTATACCTATGTTAAGTTATGGAACTGTGTACACACAAGCCGGTAGAAGGTTTTTCGAGTTGATTATGGAGCAGGGAAGATTACCTTATTCGTGTTTCGAAAGAAATGGCAAATGTTGTATAGGAACTTCCGAAGGTTGTGGATAAAATAGGAATATCAATATATAAGGGTTAGCTGATTTGATGATGTCGATATTTTAGAATTCTTATCTCTTTCTAGTATTATTGTGATGTTAGGTATGACATTTAATCTTATTTATTGTTAACTAGTATTTGCGGAATCAACTAAGTTCTCAGTACTAATACCTTTGTTTATTTCAACTGATGCGGTACCAAAACAATTACCACAGTGATTATTTTGCGCCATGTCTCACATTACACAGATATGAGCTGTCGTTGGAAATCTTCGCACGATTTAAACATTTTGATTTTTATATGCTACATTTGAATATCTTTTACATTAAACTTGTTCATGCATGTACTTCGCAATATATTCCAAAAAATCGTCGTCGAGCAGAATAAAATTGGATGATGCGTGGAATTTTAGCGCTGTTTCATTGTAGGAAAAAGTAGAAGAGAGAAAGGGCGACATATATTGAACATATCCTAGGATTAAAGTCAAAAAGAACTGAACGGATTTTATTACCGATTCTTGTCGCTCACTATCTCGTTTCGTTTCACACATATATCACCGAAAAAGAAGCGTTCAATCGACGCGTTGAATATATACGACTGCGTAACTTAATATTCCAATAAGGAATGGCGTCATATATCTTACAAATTAACGAAAATCGACTTGCACGGGACGTGCGACTGGCAGCACTAATGAAATATAAGAGAGGAGAGCACCTCCTTCAACCGGCAATCTGTCTTAGGGCCGAGAGTTCTCGCTCTCGTAAAGAACGAATCAAGAAATTGGCGGATTTTGATGGCCCTCAATCACAGCCAAGCACTGACACTTCCAGGCTTGCTGCTCTCTCATTCCTTCGCTCACTCTTTCGCAGCACTCCTTCGTGCTGGAGGAAAATGAAGTGCAAGGGATTTCGAGTGTGAAAGTTTTATCTCTGCCACTCCTCCTTTTCATTCCGCTTCTTGTGCGATGATTTCAGGACGAGAGGATGGGCTTAAGGACCTATCAGAAATTGTCAACTTGAAGACCGCAAGGCCATAAAAAAGTTTTATATATTTGCACACATTTGGAGTCATTGCTGTAAATCGATTATTTTTTTTTTAAATCACCTAGAAGTTATAAATGGGCAACAAATTTATGCATACGATTTGTATATTTTCGTGCTTTTCTGTTCATGGATAGAAAAAAAAAGAACAACGGTACGTAGTCATCCAATTAAGTATTGAATTTTAAATTATGGCTTTGCATGTCTGTAATGCCGGTATTAGTTACAAACTGATACTTTGCCTGATACGAAGTAAAATTACTGCGCGGGAAGCAATTATATTTAATAACAAAGCAACGATTTGAATGAAATGAAACCAGTATTGTGCATTGTATGTGCGAGAGTACTTGCTAGGAAATGCTGCTCTATATATTCCGATTATTTTGTATCGGCATTGTATTCCATTTTTGTTTTATGTTGTGTAGCTCTTTTAGATTGGCTAATTTATTTTTAGTTTCAGAAAGCGCCAGAAAGCACGTTGAACTAAATTGTGATGTATTTTAGGTAGTTGCTTTGCGGTGTATATTAATTCATTTTGCGATTTAAATTTGAGTGCATACCCACATAAATATTGTTATATGTATGAATTTCTGCATAATGTGTGTGTTCTGTTTTTATTTTGTTTTCCTGCTATTTTCATGCCCAGAGAATTCAACTGCTTATGCTGATAGGTTTATATTTCTATCTCGAAGCTATTTTTGATTTCATAGGTCAGTTTGTGTAAAGATAATATACTTCTAATTTTGATTATTCTGGAAATACATATATGTAGCAACGATTATGGACAATTTTGCCACAACTTCCGTTTATGTGTTTGGATTTCCAAGTCTAGAGCATCATGCTGTTGGCAGGCATTTAATTTTTATTTAATTGTATGGACGTGTTGTGGGTAATATTAATTTGCTGGAACTATTTCTGCTACGAATATTGGCTTGTCTAACCAGACCATGTTGCAATTCTTGGTTGTGTGAAAAATTTTGAAAACATAGTTTTGTATTTCTTTAGGAGGTGACCATCGGCATCGCTGTCTTTAATTTAATTGGTTCCAACACTTATTATACTAGTACCATATTGGTAAGAATTATATCTGTTTGTCTTTGTTACAGAGACTTCAGTTCATAGTATTTTACAGCGTACGAAGCTTACTGCTTTAATAGTAACAGCTAAGGATTCCTGTAGCTTGGTAGTTGAGAGTAGGCAGTTAGTTGGCTGCAAATGCAGTATTTGTAGTTAATTTGTATTGTAGCCAAAGTATTGCTTTTCCTAAGTAGACGTAGTTTTAAGATTGTTAAATTGCACGTACTACGGAAGTACCCACTTATGTTTTTGTCTTAAAACGGTATGCACCACTAGATACTATTTATTGAGGTCTTGTATATTTTTAGAGACAATATCATTACAAAATAAAATCACTAATCAGGTGCAAGTCAGAAAGGCAAAAGTGAATTTGGTTAGTAATACAACCAAGATAGTACCACCAATATTCTATCCGTATTATGATAAATAAGTTTAAGGGAATTATTCTTATTTAAGAATTGGGAGCATATCAATTTGACAAAACACTGCTTTCTTTTTTGACATTAAGAAAAGAAATCCAAGATGCAACTTTTCAAAATTAGATTAAAAAAATATCGAAAATACTCTTCTAAACCAATTAACAAAATCTCTTCAGTATCTCAACTCTAAACACAAGATGGCCATGATAATACACGAATCAATACTAACGTCTTATTTGGAATTAATTCACTAGATTTAGGGAAAACTTAACCCATAAACCAAGTATTGGAAATTTGTGTATAACCGTATGTACGAATGTCAAAACTATTGTGTAGAGGAGAAGTGAAAACTTCTTTCAAAGCTGTAGCTGCGTAGAATTTCATACAAATTGCTAAACAAAATTGTACCACCTTCACCGTTGTATTTGGCCAGTGTACTATAACGATATGCGTATTATACTGTAACTAAGTTTCAACGCACATTTAAACTTCTTTTGCTTCTAGTGGACACTCACTAGTTGCCTGTATTGAGTATTCAAGTAAGTTGAACATATGCAAAATCAGAGATCTCCACTTTTGGCCAAAATTTAGTTTGATGTGATTTCGGCAGTGTTCTTGGTCGTTTGTATCGCTTACAATGTTCAGGATGATTCAAAGACAGTTTTATCCCACAGTAATCTAAACCACAATGTGGTCAGTTCAGTCAAAATCATACATATCCAATTTGAAAATTAAACTTAGTATATCGAGTAAAACAGGACAGACAATTTTTATCGAGGATATACCACAGACACAATAAGAAAAAGACAACGCAGAGTAGAGTAAAGGAACTGAACTTGTCTATGTCTGTTGTATTTGTTGTTTCCTGTTGTATTCTTCATTTCAATTTGTCAATAAAAATATTTCAGAGTACCATTTTTCTAATCTCTTTTCCTCGTAAAACAATAATAGATAGAATCAGATACATGTTAATTATATGTTCAAACAAAACCAGACACACTTGCAGCAACACTATGTTGCCACTGTTGCCAGCACATACTTGCATTTACGCAAAACAATGCATATCCACTAGTTTTTTTAAATGTTTTTATCAAAGAACATACATTTTTCCATAACCATAACAGTGCTAAAAATATTATTTACTATACTACTTGAATCTAAGTTGCACAATTATAATTGCAAAACTCTTAGAATGAACTGTTTTTTCGTTTTTCTCGAAACTACGTTATGTGGATATGTCTGATTTTGCATGAACACTCCTCATATATGAAGATTTTGAAGATAGCACATATTACTCACCACAGACTGTTTGAATTTCTTTATTCATACATAGTAAAAAGTTCAAAAACCATAATGATAAAGTATCATACTGTTCCACCATTGTTGGGAGGAAATAACTTAATCCTCGAAATCCTGTGAGGTGTAATGATTTTTATTTTTTGTTACAGCTGCTTCAGAAGTTGCAAATTGCGTAACCAGCTGGTGCATATGACGATGTAGTGTGCATTTTGCAAACTATATACATAAACTGCGATTATAGCCTATATTCACAGTCGATAGCTATGTATATAATATGCATTGTAGTTTTTCAGATTTTTGCCCTAGTAATTGATAAAAAATTACAGTTGAGAATAGTCATTGAGAGGAGCTGCTTTGTTAACTGGGTTCGACTTTATACGGATAATAAATATTGCGTGCTTTATTTTATTTTGCACGTGCAGAATTTTTACTACAATATTAAATATATATATTTTGGCAATTGTTCTTTCATTATAAGAATATTTTTATACTTGACAATCTGACCTGTTTTGCTAGGTGGATATATTGTCATAGTGGGTCTCTACAATTATGAATTAATATTGTCAGTAAAAAATAAAATGTCCTAATGTAGTAAGAACGTATACAGGATGTCTCACAATTTATGTGTCATATAGGAATTTTTAAAAATGACATGAATGCAGTTATTTTCAGCCAATGTTACTTAAGTAAACTGTTACATGTTGTTAAAGAGTTATATGGCGTTAAAAATTTATTTTCCCAGATTTCCACATTTGAATGATTTTAAGGGCATTACGTCGATTGCAGAAAAGTATGTGATTCTTAGACGGTCACAAACATGGTAATGTTGCCTGCCGCTTCTTCTTATAGATATGTCAAAAACTAATTTTTGCGATATCCGACTGCAACAAACTTTTCCATGAAAAACTTGCAGTCTCAATTAGTTTTATAACCATCAATTGCAGAATATAAACTGCAGAAGCACAACAATCACTTCGCACATTTCCTGCTTTAGGTACATAGAAGCGCTTACTTTTTGTTGGTGCGTAAAATGAATTCTTGTAACGTGTGTATTTTGCAAAATTGTTTCCTCAGATCATTTGCAAGTTTTACTTGCTACAGTTTTCCTTGCGCTTTTAACACGACCTGACACCATTTTACTTAAAACCAGAACAAATAATTTTTGCAAATTAATATTTGGGTTGTAATAAGATCTGTGGGGTCAATTTTATCATATCAACTATAGATTGAGGCGGTGTTATAATGTGTTTAAGACTTCGTAACTTTGGACTTAGATATATCTGCTTTCTGAACAGGTATTTAAGTAATAATTTGAAAATTTAAAGTAAATATAAACCAGTTTTAGTTGTTTCTTTGAAAAACCACCACAGGCTGCTATTCCCAGTAAATCATGATGGACGAGTAAACTAACGTTGTTTAGGTGTGTGAAAATTTTTGCTGGAATTGATGAATCATTCGCCACAACGACCATCTATCCAAGAAGTCGCGTACCATTTTATACCAATCCAAGTAAAAGTAACAAAGTCCTACGCTTTCTGTGGTAGCTGAGAAAATAATTGTTACTATGGTTTAGAAAATTTGCTCCTACCCACAGATTTCCCTACTCCAGTTGCCGCATAGCCGGCAAGTATGTAGTAATATGTTGACAAGACATTGCAACATCCTCCGCGTTTGTTCATTACAATGAGTGTACAGTGCATAGTTTCACAGTATTTACGGTGATCACTAACGAAAAAATTGTGACTAACTTCTTATGGCTAGAAGCTCGCTACCAAGGATTACTGTTAATTTACTGAGAAGTATGTAAAAGTTTGCTAAGCAGTTCTAACACACAGAAATGGCATGCAGATACAACTCTGATTGTATTCACGAGTATATTCTTCCAGTTATGTATATAGCGAAATAATCATACTGTATATTTGCCTTTGCTTCTTTATAACTGTTTCAAATTAATAAAGTAACTACAAAGTATTAGACACTCTCCCTCTAGTAGCAGTAGTAGTTATTCTTACGTTTATGTATACAACATTAAATGAACCACCCTGCAGTAAACGCGATCCCACACCTCAGCCTTTGTTTCTATATACTCTTGAATAATGGTCAGGAGGTTTAGCAATTTGGTAACTTCTCAGAGAGCGGCGATAGCTCGGTCTACAAGACCCCTTGATTCGGCTGGTTGTTTGGGTGTACCCGTAGGCGCAATATCTTCCAAAGTTTGTATAGGCGAAGCATTATTAATCTCGCTTGATAAAGATATATTATTTCCACCGCATCAAGTTTGATTTGCATGACGTCAATAAATCTTATTTTAACGAACTAATGTCGTAAAAAACGTTGTCTATTTTACATACAGTAATTGGAAATTTCCGTTTATAGACTCCAGTATAATTTGAATTAGATACCAGCAATAGAGAAGCTTGATTTTGTGCTGTGGTAAATAGATTTGCGACGGTGCGATCAAGGCGAGTGTCGTTAATATCTACCCAAGATGAGCTTGAACTGATTGGCGCAATGAGTATAATCTGTTACTGCATTTTCATTGTCTGAATCGACGCAAATCCAATAAACATAACAACTAGCATATTCCTCATTTTAACTACCCCCAAGCGAGATCGGTGAAGCAGATTTAGTATGGAAATAGGAAAGCTGGTGGATATACCAATTGTAATACCTTTAAAACACAGCTGCGGCTAAAGAGTGGGAGCTACTTTGGGACCTTTCGTCATTTAGTTAGCTCGAGTTGTTTAATATTGAAAGAGAAAGAATGTTAAAATTAATTTTATCCAGTTCATGTTACTGTAAATAATGAATATGGTGTTGGCATACTGAGTTGCACAGTACTCACATAAATATTTCATTTATAAACGTCAACAGAGCATCATAAATTTACAAAATTAATATATTGTGATAAACTGTGGGAAACAAATTGAGGTTGCGCTAAGTTTAAAACTTAAATCATGTAAATTGTGTAAACCTGCACATGGAGATAATAGGTACAGTATCTTAGAGAAATACATCAAATTTCCTTTTTATGCACTTTTGTTTTATTTGCATATATTTATTATACCCAGTAACTAACGTACCGGCAGAAATGCACCATAAATCAAGCAATGCTAATTTAATATGCTATCATAAATTCTTTCTCCGTGTAATAAGATGGAAGTAGTGTATCAAAGATTCAAAGTTTGCGTGCAGTAATTTTTCAAAGATTTAGTTCTATTTTAGTTTTCAAGATCCTTAGGTTTTATTATTTTTATTGTACTGGCAATTTAACATTGAATCGTTAATATTGCAATTTATTTCTGCGTTATCGAGATAATATTTCTATACCAGCTCTAATAGGTTTAGCCATCTATACAAACCTAAACAGAGTATCTTAAAACGTAGCAGGCATTGATTTAAAGAATACCAGAATGAAATAGCAATTATCGAATGCAACATTCAGTTAATAAGTGTTCTTGTATAATCTGGAGTCAGCTTTTCCAACGTTTCCCCCAAATTTATTTCAATTTAGTGCGCTAAAGTTATTACTGCACAAACGTATTCTCATTTGTCTCCGACATTTTCGAAAACCTTACGTTTCAGCATGCTTTGATAGCTTATCTTCAACATTACCAGAAAATATTAGGACCCAAACAACGAATGCAACCTCACATACACATGCTCCCCGTTGGGTCACTTTCCTTCGAAGCTCTTCTTGTATCGGAAAACGCAGCTCCTGAAAACATGTCTTCAGTTTTTGGGAAGAGATTAAAGTCAAGTGGACACCTATCAGGACTATAACTAGGACAGCGAAGCCATTCTCAGTCCACTATCTTTCTCGAGAACTTTGAGGATCATTGCAGTGATGAGCGCAATATTGTGCAAAATCAACATACTACTTAGCAACATTTCTGGTCGCAATTTACAGATTAGGGAAAGTTAATATATGGCGATTGTGCCGCGTTTAGTGTTTAGTTTAGAGGGTCATTCATTTTCGATCCACCGTATGGCTGCGAATTTTTTGCTAATCTGTTGTGAATTCAGGACTGGCATACCTGTGTATAAGTGGAGCTATTGAGAGCACACGAGAAGCTACTATGGAGACCTTGCTTAACCTACCTCGTCCCGCTATTTTTGTCACTGGAAACGCCTGAATGAGAGCGTACAGATTGGGAAATATTATACTAACAATTGAAGAACTCACCATGGATTGGAACACATCACTATAGAAACAGCAGTCAGAAACCCAATCTTTACTGTGGGCAGTGACATAACAACCAGCAGAATCTTTTATGACAAATCCTACATTTTTCTTGAAGTGGGATTGGTGGAGAGATGGCGAGGGTAAAATCAACCCAAAACTGGTCCACAAATGGGTCGAAAGCAGATGGTAATTCCGGTCTTGGTGTGAAAAATGAGGAAAACCAAGGTTATAAAGTATGTGAACTACGTTGAAGATACACCATGATATTTGAAAGACGAATATATGCTATACAAATATATGTTTTGGAGAGTCTGCGTCGGCAACCGTAAAAGAATTCTCTATAAACAATAAGACAGCCTTAAATGGTCTAACAACGTAGTCTCCAAAGTAGTATGGGAGTGTCTGCAAAACCTAACTGTTCTGGTAAAATACAACAAGGTCAACTTTATGTGGGTTCCAGGTTCCCATCCGAAAATGAAGATCAGCTAACGGAGCAAGAGTGCCAAGTAAAATTTACTGGACCGGGGCCAGGTCTAGGCATTAGAAAAACTGCAGTACGTGGAGCAATTAATGAGTGAACAACACCAACTTAATTGGTGTAGGTAGTAGTAGCATTAGTAAGCAGCTTAGTAAGTAACTGATTGTTAGTAAATTACGATGAAGGCCTAAATGGTTTAGGTAATGAGCGATGCAGACCACTGTATTTGTTTACATTTTATAATTTTAACAATTTATTCATTCTGAATTTAAATTAAATTAAATTCAGGAAATTGGATACAAAATTGAAACCTCTACAACCTGAATTCTGATAATGAAATAGAATGTACACCCCCTGAAAGTCGGGAAGCTGCCAATACTGCAGTGGATAATTTATTATCCATAAAATTATTGGGTTAGGGATTTATGATTTTAAAATGTCACTAAATTAATCAAGATACAGTAAGTACCAACCTTACTTCACACACTAGTGCTTAAAGTGGCTTTTCCCGCACGCAAATCGAATCGTAAAATGACATGTTTTGATAAGCGAGTACAAAAAGTTAATTAAGGATATATGCATATGGCTTCTACAGGCTGTCAAATGAATAGTGTCGGAAAAATAAACAGTATAAAGCTAATAGCACAGGAAAGGTAAAACCAACAAAATTACGATCATATATTAAAATAATTTTTCTTTTCATAATTACCAAATTTTGTTAAATAAATTTTGATGAATCCGGCCTGACATGTGTACAAGAAAAAAAAAGACGAACAGACATAAACACAACATATTTTTTATCAAGTCGTATGATATGTAAATAAATGTTTATTGTACTCTATGAATGCATTTGTTTACGAAGCAGTTTTTCTGCTCTATGAATTGCACATGTGGTCTTTTCACGAATATTCTATTTATAACAAGGTCACACATTTACTACAGATTTTATACATTTTGACCTGCTTTTCTTTCGTAGGAATCAGATGATTTTGTTTTTTTGGTACTGAAATTTTCAATATTAAAGTACAACGACATATTATTACCTAATGATCTGGTAATTCATAATTTACTATTTGAGATCGCGCTCGTAGTTAATAGCTTTTTTCTTTTCAAATCATGTGAGGTAGTCTTGAAGAAGGCACTTTGATGAGAAACAAGACAAAAACTTGCCCGCAATTACTACCATGAGCTCCGAATGCACGCTTCTGTGCGACGGCAAAACTTATCATAAGCTAGCCCTCTGTGACAACACAGTCTCGAAGAGCCTTGACGTGTAAAATTTTTCGTCGACGATCATAAACAAAGTTTTTCATGTATCCCCATAGGAACAAGTCCAACAGATTCAAATCGGGACTTCATGCTGGCCACAGAATCGTTCCTTCTCGGCCTATCCAATGTACAAATGCCTGGTTTAAATGTTCCCATACTAGTCGGGCAACATGTGAAGGTGCCTCAGCATACATGAACTACATTTGCCGTCGTACATGTGGTATGTCATCCAAGTAATCGGGTAACGTATTTTGGAGACAATTTAAATGATCTACCGTATTTAATTTTTCGGGAAGTACATGTGGCCCAAATTAATGATCCCCCAATATTCCGCCCCATACATTTATTCATGTCCTATATTGGGATGAACTCTGATGGATATCATGTAGGTTTTTATCGGCCCAGTGATAAATATTATGGTAATTCAGTACACCATTTTTAGTGAAGCAGTAGTCATCGGTAAATAGGATCACGGATCGAAGATTTGGAAGACGAGTTTCTGTTTGACGAAATCATTCACAACAGGTAACTCGACGAGGAAAATGATTATCTGATTAGACGTTGGATTTTCTGTACGTTATACGGATGCAGTAAAAGATTTTATCCTGTTTCTCCGTAGATTGAAATTATGTCCATGTAGGTACTCAGTATTCGTATAACTTGCCATAATGTACACATAACACAACGAATGCCTGTAAATGACTCAACGTTCTGCCTGTGTGCCCATCCATTTATGCGTTGCACTCGAACAACAGGGCCGGACTGACAATCAAAAATATTATTTTCTCGCTAGTGCGTGGACATAAAGTATTCATTTTTTGGAATTTAGGTTTCCATGCCATTAGCTTTAACCTCTTTTATTTTCATAGACTACTCAGTAGACACCCTGTATAGTAGCACCAATCTTAGCAAGATAGCTATTCTTTAAATAAAAACTTTTGGCATTTTCCGAAAACTTCTATCTAATCTAATTGAAGCTATAACCAGAATACATACATATACTTCAAAAATAAGTATATATGAGAAACTTGGGGCAGAGTTCTTGTTGAAAAAAAAAGGTTAGGAGTATGGAGTGTAAAGAAACGAATATTAATTTAACCATTATTTTAAAGAAGAAAAATTAAATCTTAAAATTTATGCAATTATGATGCAAGTAGGATAAGATTTATAAATGCTGAAACTAAGTAAACCTAATTATAAGTTAATGTCCGTGCAGTTTATGCAGTCAACTTAATAACTTAATCCCGAACATTGTGTTAGTGTTTGGCTTTTTAAGCTTCTACCCAACTTCAACCTCACCGCTAACGGTCGATAACTCTTTGCAACATAGTTTCTAACTTTTAAATTTTCGGATAATATAAAAGATTTATTATTCATCGAAAAACAAAAGTTGAGTATGAGATTTTAAATACGTTAAATTGAATATATTGGCATATACCGGCATGATCTTTGATCGCACTCTCCTTACAATCATTACTGGTACTGTTCGTCTCATTCTAAATCCAGAATTTAATAATAAATTTAGTCTTTAAACGTTCCTGCTTCCGTAATCAATTTTGCGCCAACTAATTTATCAAACTGATATATATCAGACAGCGAGGGGGTAATGCACACGGTTCGAATAAGGGAGCGCGTACGATATGACAAATGAATAATATAACCAGCCGCATACATTATAAATTGTGCGATTTCTGGAAGGAATCGGTAAGGGTCATTATACATGCTGACGCTGCTGCTATTACTGCTGCGTTTCATTCGTATAACGGACTGCAGCCGTCATACGCTACGTTATTTCATATTAAAAGTGTGTAGGGGGTGAATGTATTATAATCTCCCTCGTAGGGATAAATGTGATGGTATGCTCTCAATGGACTTAATGCATTTTTTATTTGCGAAGGTGTTATATGAGGCTTGAATTTTGCAGATTCCGCTATTCCCTTATCGCAGAACTAAATGGAAAGTTTTGCAAATGATCCATGTTTATTTTAACTCCGGATACCTGCAGGAATATGTCTATGTAATCCTGTTTTAAAAGTGGGAAATAATTCAAATGATTAGGAGATAAACTTATTTCCCAACATTTGTGGAAGGTACTAAAAAAATATAAAATTTTAATGCAGAAATGAGGAAAGTTTTTTTTTTAACATTTCGTACATTAATAAAACAGTCTGTAATAACGTCCACAACAACAGCAATTCCGAAAGTCAGAAAGCGTGAAAAAAATGTCTAAACGAAGCGAGAGCTATATTGAGAATCCGCGAATAATTATACTTAAATTCACAAAGCATAACTCGCCTGATGAAAAATCCAGAATATTAATAATCAGAGGAAGAAATGTGCGATGCTCTAGAACAATTTGCCATGTGGACTGCAAAGACAAAATTGCGAGATACAAACCTATCCGAGCGAAAAGTTCTCTGAGTAAATACTAGACAGATACGTTGAAATGTAGTGGTTTAAAATATCTGGTGCAAAAATTCCACAGTTCATAAATACAAAATACGATTGTGTGCACGTAGCAGAACATGCCCGACAAAACTTAAATCACATGTTTGATATAGAGCGCTGTAGAATTGAAATTGTAGCGCTAACAAATTATCAAATTGCACCTTTCGCCAAGCCAAGCAAAAATAGTTTAAGGAATCGTTGTAGTGTTCTAGTAAATTCATAATGATTCAGTCTTTTGGTGCCAGTAACTGCTACCGTTTTGTTATGTCTAACAAGGGGAACAACAGGGTTGTCCGACAGAGATCTTGATGGGTTTTAACTGTATTATAGTTGTAGTTATACTGAGTATCCAGATACGAGCTTCTATCCTAAACGCCCTAGGTTTTGAAAACAATCAACTTTGTTGTGCGCGTTCTTTTTATACTCTTAATGTTGGTCTCCATATAAGCAAGCATGCGTGGCCCTCTAGACTGGATCTGCGCCTACCACCCTGGTGGCTCGCGTTCGATTCCTGCCGGTGATTGTTTTTTTCCTTCTTATTGTGCACAATATTAACAATTATATGTAATGCAAATTATTCCTAAATGATCTTTTTGTACTCGCTTATCAAAACATGTCATTTCACGATTCGATTTGTGTGTGTGAAAAGTCACTTTAAGGACTAGTGCGTGAATTAAAGTTGGCACTTACTGTAACTTGATTAATTTAGTGACATTTTAAAATCATAAATCCCTAACCCTAATGATTTTATGAATAATAAATTATCCACTGCACTATTGGCAGCTTCCCGTATTTCTGGGGGTGTACATTCTAATGATATACAAAACCTATTCATTATAAGAATTCATGTTGTACAGGTTTTAATTTTGTATGGAATTTTCTGAATTTGATAATTTTAAATTAAATGTCTAAATCAATACTGCCAAGAGATTTGAAGTGTGTCATAAATGAAAACGTATTTAACGATAAATATTATTAAAGTACTCGTACAAAAAATATTGTACAAAATTCATGCGTGAAACATTTCGCGAAGTCGAGTCCATAAAGCGCTCGCCTTCGGCCCGTTCTTTAAACTGGCCACTCATTCGCGAAATATATTTTCACGCACTTGGTTCGTAAATAACTATTTCGCTTCGGCCTTCGTGCCAATGATTAAATATGTGTGGTTTGCGTCAAAATCATTAGTAGAGGAAAGAAAACCTTTTTTGAATGTTAACAAAATATGATTCCACGTGTTACATATGAGATGATGCGCCCGCAAAGTTGTTGTTTGTAAGATGAGCCTGGCGCTCATAGCAAAATTGCCACGGCGAAAAATATCATTTATGAATAATTTACATAAAATGTAATTCTTAATATTGTGCACAATAATATTGAAAAAGAATTCATTGGCAGGAATCGAACGCGAGTCACCAAGGTGGCAGACGTAGATCCAGCCGACAAAGCCGCGCACGCTTGCTTATACAGAGACCAACATACGGTATAAAGAGAACGCTCACAACAACGTTGATTTGTCTCAGAAACTAAGGCGCATTAGGATAAAAGCTCGTACCTGGGTAGTCAAGGGATGTTTGCTACATATTTTCGGCGCCTTTTGTTTTCGACACAGGTCCCCAAGGAGGAAACCAAAAAAAAACTATATAAAGTAATCCCAGCGCAAAACTTAGATCTCGAAACCGGACCCCATCGCCTACTACTACTACCTATCTTGTTGTTAGTCCTTCATTCAGGGTGCCAGCCAGCTCGTCGGCGAGGGAGTGGTTCAATAAACAAAATAATAAAAACGCCACCCCAACCCAGTACTAAAAGGCGCCAACTTTTTGAAATAAACACTGTCAGGACTGGGAATAAACAGGAACTTCCGGCTGTTACTAAAGGTGGAAAGGGAGGGTACCGCGAAAGCCAAATGATTATATGTATAAAAAAAGAAACTCCTCCAATATCAGTAATTAAGAACAAAAGTTCTTTTTTGTCTTTTTTTCCAAAATATGAAAACCTTTAAAATTGCCAAAGGAAGAAACCCCAAATAGTGTACAAGTCTAATAAATTGCTAAAAATTGCGCCCCGAAGTCGCCGGCCAAAGTTTCTGGTTTACAATAGACAATCTGAATGTCTACCTTAAATGTGCAAAATACCGAAATAAAAAAAAAGAATGTAAAAAAGAATTAACTCTAAGGCCGATTCATATAAAGACGTAAAATTGTCGCAAAGTTCACAATATCAAAGAAGAGTCAAGTTTTCAAATGATTTAAGTTTTATACGGTCACCTGATCTAAAAAAAATAATTAAAACTTTAAGTGATATTAAAACGAAAAGAACTAGAATGACAATTTACAAGTGACCTTCTAAAATAATAAAAAAAACTAAAATTTACTGCAGTGTGTCTAATTCAAATCGCAGGTTTCAGCTAACGTACGAGCAATTACGTGATCTAGAAGGGATACTATCTACACGGCAATTGTTAACAAGGTACCAAAATAAAAATTGTAAATGACACTTAGCTTAACCATATGGTGCTCGTGGTCTGTAGGTAAGGTTGTCTTCGGGCGAACCAGAACCTGCCAGCGTGGTGAACAGCTTGTCTTTCGGAGGCAGAGCTCCTACGAATCGACTGGTACGGGGACTTCTAGCCTTTATAACCACTGAATATCATATAGGAGCCAATACCAATTAGGTAGGCTACCAAAAATGTTTCTAATGCTTCAAGAGGAAATATTCCACTGAATACACCCAAAATGGAGTAGCTTCTAAATAACAGAATTTTATTCGGCTCCCCAAAAAAAAAACCTCGTACAACAGACGAGGTTTCGCAAAAATTTAAACCACCACAAAAAATAAGATAGGTTAAGTGCACGTGGTGAAAACTAACCGTGTATAGAGACCAATCCTGGAAGCTCTAGAAGTATCGTAAAAATACCAACAAACGATTACATTTCCAACATCAAAAAGAAAATGCGATAAAATTGATTAACGCAGTTACAATTATCCAACCACACTTGTACTAAAATTTCCACTTAAGGAAATACTAATTAAACTGCATATCTGTCTCTATACCACGACAGTTCGAACGTAGAAGCCGCTGAATTAAAACCAACATCCAATAAGCGGAACGCCCTCCCCCAATCATGAAATAAAACTAAAATTGAGACCCATCTAGGTCTGTGTCGGACAGCCCTGGCGTTCACCTTGTAAGAGGAACATGGCAATCGTACAATATGGCTGGAATTTTCATTAATATGTATAAGGCGTTGACTTGGTCGATTATTCGATATGAGTATTATTATCTAAAGTTTTTCAATTTGTGGCGTTGCATATTATTTGCTCCCATCTTATTTAGGTGATTTGATGAATTGTCTGGTGACATCTACAGGAAGTAATACTGTAACCAGTTTTATGAATACTATTGCTGGGTCCATGATTGATTTGTGCACTGTGAATAGCTTGGTGTTGGACAGTAATAAACCGGATTCAAAAATTAAAATACAATGTAATGGGAAATTTATACCTGAGAAGGGCTCTATCAGGTTTATCGAATTACTACATAGTAGATAGTAATCTGAAATTCGTTGATCACTGTTCCTACGTAAGCTCTCATCCGCTTTCTATGGCGAGCGCAATTTGAAAGATCAGAAATGACAGTTGTTACAGATATCAATCAAAGTATAGATGTGAGCTTAAAATTTGTGTTTCATGAGTTGCTATTTCCACATTTTCTTTAACGTACGCAGTACTATGCCGCTTTAGTAAAATCTTAAATAATGACGATATATTGGCTATTATTTTCATATATCATAATAGTATAATTCTCCCAGCAGAAACTCCTCATGTTTTAGCTAGTTTTGTCAGGACAAAGAATAATCAGATGCATTTTCTTTTATGAGAACATCATGATGATAGCTTGGCTCTGTCTGATACCATATTTGAATAAAGTATTGAAGTAGTGTTCATACACAGGAAGAACTACAATGAGACATTAACATCTAACGATAATAGACATTTAGTTGCAAATTTAAAAGTAAGTTTACAGAATATGTATAATTAAAGTAATGTCTATACAGTAGAGTGCAAAATCTGTAGTAAATGCTACATAGGTCGAACTAAACAATATTGAAAAAATCCTTTGTGTCTATCAATACATAGGTAATATGTATAAACGCGAAAGCTGGTGTGTCTAAGCACTCTAAAGGAAGACGACATAACTTTGATTGTGAAAATATTAAGATTTAAAATAAAATAACTACTAGCGTTCCTAAAACACTAATTACGTCATTGATAATAAAGACTCAGACTTCAGATATATTTTTACAATAGTTTACTGTAATGTTGTAAACATACCTTTCTTAATTAAATTATTTCGTAGTCACGAATTCAGTATTGAGAATACCAAATTTCAGATAAAATGAGGTAGCGTGAAGACTTGCAAAGAAACTATACGTGTTAACTGAGAACGTTCCCGTAATAGATGAAATTACTCCATATCCAATTCTGTGTATCACAGAAGTTAATCGTACCAAATCCTGCCCATACTTTTGTTATTAAGGTTTCTAGTATTCGCATCCGTAAAGTAATTATACCCAGAATGCATGAAATCGTTGACTTTCGTGTTTGGTATTATATACGGCAGAATAATATTACAGGTCAAAGTGTCTACGTGGTAATTTACAATTTGCTCCAATTTTCCCCGAAAATTATCGTCGCAATTTAAACGCCAGAGCGCACCGCTGCCGTATATACACGTTTAGAGCACACGGGCCGGGGATTAATGGAGTAATTCTGGTGGCGAAGTAAATTAATACTTGAAGCTCCGAGGAGACGCCACAAAAAAATCGAATGACCTCAATATTGTTAAATATGTTAAATCGATCC
Source organism: Popillia japonica (assembly GCA_004785975.1). Classification (NCBI taxonomy): domain Eukaryota; kingdom Metazoa; phylum Arthropoda; class Insecta; order Coleoptera; family Scarabaeidae; genus Popillia; species Popillia japonica. The sequence continues at coordinate 30,279 of SMLS01069344.1, forward strand.
GGATGCAATAAAATTAAAGAGAGCCAACGTATTCGTACAGTTCTAAGCTTCGAATTCGGTTTGACATGCAGCTGTAGCGTCAATGGACTATTTAAATCGTTTAGAGGAGTATCTGTTTCATGGCGGACGTCCGGGCGTGTTACGAGTTAATTTAAAAAGCGCAGAAGCTTGTGAGGAATTCCTGCTATCGGGTGACATTACCGAACGCTCATAAACGACGAGAATTCTCACTTATCTTTATGGTTGGAAAGACAATACGTCGAAATGTAAACAATATAATGAAAAGATGTGATAAACAAGGACGGTAAAGTAGATGGTGCGGCAATATTTGAAATGTAATTCTTTACTTTGTGACAGAATGAATATTAAACTAAAATAGAACTTTATTATCTATCTACATAAATAATACAAGTGTATTGCAGATAAACGTCAAATTTTTGTATTTTATATTTCAAGAATACTGAAAACTGAGATGCAGATATTTTTATATTTTAGGAGTCTTACTCCTACTAGCCATCTTATGATATTTTTACCCATCAAGGGTAAGCCTTCGATTTCTTATTCTTAAAACTATGTGCGACCAATCGTGTAGTCTGATTTTTTGAAACCAGTGCAGTTTTTGATGGCATTTATTAGTAGATAAATGCATCGTTGTTCCTCTGGAATTGTAATTGGATTATTGAGAAAAAATGATCAAGTGATAATGGCTTATTTCTAAGTTTCTTCAGTATCTTTGACAATCTTGTCAGGTGTATATTTTGTGGGATGTTTTTCGGTGTTTTATCGTTTTCGCTCGAAATTGTTCGTTTGGGAATGTGATCACGCCCAGAATGCGCCAATATGGAAATTGCCACCATTTAAGCGAATTCGATCGGAGTCCTTTCTTGGTTTTCGTAAAGGTGGCTTTTCATACAGAGCGATTGCAAATTGTCTTAACCGTCCATCCACCATCGTGCGTTGCTATCAGCTAGGGACTAGGGAGAGTAAGGGACGAAGCAGAAGAGGAACCGGGAAGCGAAGAATAAATTAGGTGCAGAATCTCCGTTTAACTTATGGCAACAAGACATCGATTCTCCAGTAATAAATCAATTGTTGATCCATGGCGAGCTAATAGGAGTCGCCCCCGCAGAATCGGAGCATTTGGGTTGAATTTCTATCGGCGACATTTTGCATTATCACTAACGGCTCAAAACACCGATAGCAACGTTTGGAGGATTGTAAGATGCGACTTCACTGGAACGTAGTGTGGCGCAGGGTGGTCTTTAGAGATCAATGCCGATTCTGTTTGGGAATTCGTGATGGTCGTATGAGTGTCAGACAAAAACGTAGAGAACGTCGCAATGTTGAATTTTTTATTACAGGGAATGTGCACCAAACTGTGAGGATTATGATATCGGGTGCTTTATCTTCTCCATTTCTTCGGCAATTGGAAGACTCCCTTTTCCAGCAAGATAATGTTTCACTCCATATTGCAAGACGTTGTATGGACCGTTTTGCAGAGGCTAATGTCAATTTCTTGCCATAGCTACCCTAACGAGCATGTTTGGGACATTATTAGGCGAAGAAATAGAAACTTACGGTATCCTCCGCAAACGCTGCAAGCTCTTCAGTACGAAGTTGCTACCTCAAGAAGAGATCGACCATTAACAAAATTGTTTATATTTTGTCTCTTCCGTTGCTAACGTTTAATAGTCAAACATTTCTGCCAAGTTTGGTTAAAAAATTTCTACCCTTCTTGGTTTCTATGTGATAGTTATCAGGCAATGAGTTATCCTCCTTTTTAAAAGTTGGGGTTATTCGCGATATTTGCGGAAACTGACGATTTATGAAACACAAATTATCAAAGTATGTATGTATGTATGTCAGCTGATAGATTAATTCATTTTTGCCCAATTCGAGAAAGGAACTGGCTAAGCGCTAGCTTGGCCGGGTAAAGAAAACATGACTACAAAATTAGAATAGAAATTAGAAACTTTTGTCAGTATTTAACTTAACTTTGATGAGTATTTATATTGAGGATTTATATTCTACATAATTGTACCATGTAATCTTACCATTCTTAATATTTTTTACTTTTATTGCAAATACACCCTGTATATCTATATACAGGATGGTGCGCATTGCAACAAAGCAAAATCACTGAGTAACTTTCTCGGAGAACAGAATATTCCTCTTCGTTGGTGTGGGAATTCGGTAATTTTTAATTTGATCAAGAATTGTTGGGCACTGTTACGAGCCAATGTGAAGCAATCAAACATCCCAAATTTAGCAGTTCTCAAGAAAGAATTGCGGATGTATGGCTTAATGATCCGCAATTAAAGATACAATTAATACTTGTATTGAAAGTATGCCTTGGCGAGTACTAGAGTACTAGAAGTATTAAAAGTCAAGGGGGGAAACCCCAGATATTGATAAATTTAGTGCAATGTGGGAGAATAATAATAGTGCACATTTACTTAATAACATTTTAAAAATAATAGATTACTTTTTCTGTATTACTTGGATTAAATTATTAAGTCTTTCTAAAGTTTCTAATTCATTGGCCACCTACTGTACAATCGACCATTGACCAGCATTTCCCCTAGGTTTAAACAATTTCAATCTTCTGTTTTACAAGAGAATTCACTTAATTGATCCGCTAACACAGCACAGTCCTCGGTTCTAGTTGTTGGTTTAACTATTTAGTTTTTTGTGGTGTATTGTGATGATTTATAACTTCATTTTTTTTTTCTTCTGTTGCAACTATGATAAGAACCATTAAACGTATCATCATATTTACTTAGATTATATATCTTAAATAAACGTTTCTTCATTGCTCCAACTTTTGCCGCGTATTTGCTTTTAATTTCTGTATTCCCTCAACATCATCACTAGTACCTATAACTAATAATTGAAATAAAATTAAATTCCCAACTTCACTTAAATATAGAATATATTTTTCTATATTATTTAATAAACTTCGCTAGCTCCTTATCATATATACCTATAACCAGTAGTTCTGTAGTCATTTACTAATCTTCACTTGTGCGTATTACTTTCAAATTTTCCAATTTGCTTTATAAACTTGTATGAGGAAAACATAAGATGAAGTTAAAACGATTAATACAACAGTTGTTTGGGAGGTTACAAATCTGATTTTTGGGTTGCAAGTGAGTGTTTCAGCTTACCAATCTCTGTATAAATATAAAAAAAACATTTTTATGCCAAAATATAATACTCTAGTTACGTCAGAGCGCTTGTGAATTACGCCGCGTTTAATATAAGAAAAACAGCAGCGCCCTCTATAATTTTCAGAAAGCGCTCGTAAGACATCGATTGCGAGTGGAAAGCTAGCAACCGGCATTTTTGCGGATAATGTATTCCAAACAGGTTCTAACTTCAACTTTTGAATATTCATTAGAGATAATGATGAAAAATTTGGCTTTGGCCGTCGACTACGCCTCGGAATTAACCAGTTTCAGAGAATTAATGCAATTGCAGTACGTTGCCCGTAAAATTTCCAGATTTTTTGTCTTCACGTGCGTCAACTAAATTATTGTGTGCGCTGCTGTTGGTATGAGTTAGCTGAAAGTTTATGAAAACTATCTAGGAACATAAGTGTGCATATTTTGCTCTATATATATGCATGTACGTGCGCAAATTATTTATTTCCAGCATAAATAAAAGTTGTTTAAGTTTACAAAAGAAAAATGCGCAGGGGTTAAATTTTATACTTGTTTACATCAATGCTCTCGTGCTCTTCTTTATAACTTAAAACCCGTTGCATGTAATGCAATTTTACATTTACTGGATGAACACAGTTGTATAAAAAATTATGATTACTCTACTATGTATCGTTGGTGATGTGTGTCATGTACAAAATTGATATTTCCTTTATGGCATACACCATATATAGCATAAATTTCACATCTCAGTAATCTTTAAACTTTACGTCTTGTTACATTATTTTACCTGTTTTTTTTTAACAAAACGGACGCCTCTACTTTTGAGTTGGCGCGAAATATAGCTGACCCTACAAACTGGCTTTGCTTCTCCATTAACTTTCCCTGCCCGTCGACTTTGCTGCATCCTTAACTCAATAAGATGGATTGCGAGCGCCTCTTATTAAACATCCCATCAGCATGCCGTTGAACTGATGAAATCGCAATAAACGAGGATTGACTTAAACATCGAGCAGAAAAAGAAGAGGACGGCAGCTTGTCTGTGATTGAGAGATCGTCAGGCCAGGCGCGTCGTCCGTATCTTCTTCGTCTGAATGGTATTTTTTAACGTCGCGAGGTCTTTAAATTGTCGTATCCTCCTCTTCTCCTTCGCGCCGCCCTTTGTGTTCAACGAACGGGGAAAACAATTTTGTCGACGGCGGCAACGAGGGTAGCACTGCTTTATCAAACAAATTATATTAACGAAAGTGAAAGATTCCTCTTTTAACATTTTAATCGGATAACTCAATTAAAAATGTACCTTCGCGACGATGTCGGCAATGCAGACAGTAAAATAGATCGAGAAAAGGAAAGTTTGGGTTATTTGAGGAGCTTTACTTTTAAAATCGATAATGACGTGGGATAAAATGAGTATTTAGAATTTTAGAAATTTCTGAATGAATAGTGAAATTTTAGCTAATTGAGGTTAAGCCTTAGGTATCGGTTTTCATTTTCTTATTTATAGCTCAGATTAAAAAGAAATAGGGATAATATAAAATGCAAAAATTTGAGTGTTGGTGAATGGTTTCAGAGAAGACGTCTCTACCGTCGTGGTTGACACGGAATTTTTGATTGCAGTACAGTTTGATGTTAGGTGTTTTGAAGTTTCATCTACCGCCCCGCAGATCTTGCAGTCCCTATTTCATTTCTGACCTATTTTGGCCATGTCTTTCGCAAGGCGATAATGATCTGTATGAAAACCTCTGATGATACGTAGTCTGCTTCTGTTTAATTCTAGCATGGCCTTTGCTCGCTTTTTGAAATATCCAATGATATCTTAAACCAGAAAGATTCCCCCAGAGAGGTGCTCTGAACTAGCCCTTCTTGTGTTTGAGTTATTTTTTGTTGGTATTCATCTCTATACGCAATAGCGTTCTCGTTACGGCTGATTCCAGCTAATTCTTGCTACTCAGCATACTTTGCGTACCTTCAACTATAGCACTAAATACATAGTTCCATATGAAATCTATCACCTGTGAAGGACACTTTTTGACGTTTTCCCTGCTTCCGACTAATTTCATTCAAACTTTCCATACGAATCTCTATAGCTTAATGGTATGAACGTACAGAATATATACTTATGAAATGTCTATTTTGTAGGGTGTTAAGCCCGTGGAAATATGTATATAATATTATAGCTTTGTTAAAACATGACGCTTTGACAACACAAATGATAAAAAGTTATTTTGATATACCATCTAGTACTATTGCAGATATGATTAACCATATATTTGCAACAGGAATAGTCTAGCTATAGACTATTTGAAAGTAGCCACAATTTTTCGGTTTATAGAGGTGTCAATAAAAAAATATATAGAAAATTATCGATCAACTGCACTAATATCTATTTCAGCAAAGTACCTAGTAGAATTTTACCAAGATTGGTCAAATTTGTGAAAATATACAATCTTAATATTTATTGAAATTGTGCATATTCAAGGTAGATCTATCACAAAACCTAATTATTTATAGGACGATAGTTTTTTCCTTTTTTCCAATTTTCACAAGCACTTTCAGAAAAAAGAGCAGTAGACGGTGTTTCCCTAGACTTCCCAAGAGCGCTTGATAACAAAGAATGGATTCTACAGAAGCAGTTCATATGCTTACATGGTATTTAACAAAAAGAATGCAATATTTATTTATTTATTTATTTGAGAGACAATAACAGGACGAACCCAAAGAATTGTCCACTAATCAATAATACAGTAATACATTTATCTGGTAGGTATATTAACATTACATATATAGATCCAAACATAACTTGCGATACGAAATTTAACAAAAGTAAAATGTATATATACAAAATATATGCGTGTTACTCAAGTGAAGAGAGAAAGAAAGGAGAAAAAAAAATAAAATAGAAAAATAGAAAAGTAGAAAATGTGGTGACAACTATGTAACCGATAATAGATCGTAGGAACGTAGTTTTCGCTTAAAATTCTGTAATGAGCAATTAAATATATCCAAATCAGTTGTAGTATTATTGAACGTATTCATAATTCTGTTTAACGGGGAGTTTTGATGAGCATTCGTTAGAGCAATTGGTGTGTTAAACAAAGTATTAGAACGGGTGGTGTATGTAGGTACATTGAAATTAATAGATGCGAGTGATTCAGGGGAATCAATGTAATTATTACATATTTTAATGTTTATGTGTAAATAAATCTGTTATGGAATGACACCAATGCCATGCATCCCATTGGTTAGAAAATAAGAGGGGTGTTCGTCAGAGATTAACGGTTGGTGCTCTTTTACTTCCTTTTTACACAAATGACCCTCCGCGTAACGTTATTAGAAAACACGCAAACTTTGACGTACTAAAACAAGAAAATATAGTTCAAACAAGCAACCAGTACTGTGAAAACAATCTGCAGATTAAGAACTTCTTGGAAATTATTGGCAACACTGCATATGAAGGAAATAGTCATTAGGTAGCAAATCTTCAAGATGTTGTATGTGATATGGATGAACTAAATTTTCTTTCAGAATATTCCAAACAGTTTTGTAACTAACATTTACTCGTTGGGGAATTTTTTCGGTATTTGTTTCTGGAAGTTCGACAATAACTTCAAGAACCTTATCTTCAAGTTGTGCATTTCTCACATTTCTAGGTGTGCCAATAATATCGGTTGATCTTGAAGAACTTCCACTCTCTGGTAAACGAAGACGTAGTTTAGTAAACGTTTCAGAACATGGTAAGCAGTTATTTGGATAACACTCTTCATACATACTGTAATGTTTCTTACTATAATTTCTTTTTTCGTAGTAAATTGATTTATAAAATTCTTTAGCCTTATTATAAATTTGTGAAATTATTTAATTTTTTTTTTTATACAGTGGTGCTTATCTCTGCTAAAATTTGTTTCTTTCTTAATCTCAGGGTACCTGGTGTTTTCTTGTAAATTTTACAGTTTTTGGTTAGTAGATGTAGAACTTGCTTTTAGATTTTTAATCATCAATGCGATCTGGTTTAAATCTATTCCACTGTCACCTGAAGAATGTGCACGATGATGTCTAGTCTCCATTGTCCTCTTATTTGTTGCAGAGGCTGAGTGTATTGTGTCAGTGTGTTCTCGTTTTAAAGTACCTACAGATTTTTAAGAATACAGTTGGTCAAAAATTACAAACATGAATGGTACATATACATACATATGTATATGTATAATATATGTAATGGACAGAAATAAAATAAAGAAATATACACAAGTTTTTCGCTCTATTAATTCTATAAAATATGTTTTCCTCGTTTACTTTTGTTGCCACTTTGCAAAATTATTTTACCGAGATGTGAGTTTTTTTTTGAATTTTTTTGAGGCCCACGTTAGACGCCAAAAATGTAACGTTTCTCTCTATTGTTTTTTTTTGGTCGCTATAAAAAGATTTCTACAATTATTTAGCCTTATTAAAAATTTGGAAATTTATTTATGTAATTTTTTTATTAGATTTAGTGGTTTAGATATTTGACTCTTGTTGTGAGAGGTATTTGTGACTTTGTTTATGATAATTGAATGATTAGAATTTAGATTTAATTGAAATTAGAAGTTTATAGATTAATTTTTATAATTGTTTACAATTTTTAGGATAATTTATTACAGGTTTGCTTTCTAGCGAAGCTAAAACTAAGACTCCCATTGCTTTAATTTTTTAGGAGGCCTCTGGCAAAATTTTTCTCAAGGCCTGGTCTCGAACACTTATCTAATTGTTTGTTGTGACTGGAGTCGGATGTGCTAATATTTGGAATTTCCACAAAACATAATTCTAATTGGAAGTATTGGAATTTATCTTGCCTTTTTGATGAGGGATTTGTATGTTAGAACATTTACAACCTTTGAAAATTTCTATGGGATGAACGTCAAATAACCATGCATTTAGGAGAACTGTCAATTGTCAGATATGTCCGTATGTTACAATAATCGTAACATTTAATTTTACAATTTAATCTTATTATCTAAGTTGATTTTATGATTTAAGTTTACATTTAATTTTGATATTTTAATTCCAAATTTTTAATTTTACATTAATTGTTGTTATATTTTGATGTTTGGTACAAAACAAATTTGGATCAGGTGTCACGTTTTTAAAACCTATCATGATTGGTTACCGTATGCAACTTAGTATAGAAGGTTTCCAAATAAACATTTAATTTATTGGGTCTTATATTTTTTTCAATGAACTTAGTGTAATCATTACAATACATACATACATATATCTAGCCTTTAGACCTTACCATTGGGTAATTCATATAGAAAAATGCCTATTAACCATTTCAGCATTAGTAAACGCAGGCACTGTCAAAAACTTTAAACTGCATACAAACAAAAATAATAATATAATAAACATAATCCCAGCTAGCTAAGCACAGTGATACTTAAAGTAGCTTAAGATTTTTAGTGGAAAAATGTTTGTGGCAAATCTATTTTTTGTATTTATTCGTTTAAACGTTTTCTTTAAATTTAGATTTTCTTCTTCATTTTATCTTTCCTTAACTTGTTTCCGTTACGTTCTATACAAGGTTAGTGCTGATATTTTGTTGTAACATAATATTAATACCGTTTTTGCTGGCTTCTGTTATCATCAATATCGAAATTACATCATACAAACGGATTTACCTATTGTTCTCTGTACATCAACCACACACACAAAAAGCAATTTTAAATGGGCGAATGAACATATTTTTACAATAGATCTTACAGAATCAAATCATATTTTTCATATGCAGTAGATATTTTTGTATGTTCATGTTCCAAATTTTATTTATTACTGGAATGAAACTAAACAATAGAGGACTGCATCGCTTTTCGCTAACACCGAATGAGGCTACGTTTGCAATACAATTTAGCCGAATGCCATATTTATTCTCTGAATCGTTAAATTAAAAAGCCACCAGCAGCGCTCGCCCTAGCAATACTCATTTACAACAACTGACACGTAAAAATAGATAACGTATATACTGTAACCGTATCGTGTGAGTGACACGTGCAGTTGAATGCCGATATTTTCTAGAAAAAAATAGAAGTTTGCATAGCTGAGTTATCTCAGGCCATGACGCGTAACGATCGTTTGACGGTCAGTTTGGTTTCTTTACAACATAAAAATCGTGCTTAAAAACCGCATGATTTTCCTACATCTGTACGTTAGCGTCCGTCGTCTTTTTTACTGGTGAATTCAATAGGTAGCGAACTGAGTGAACGGAACACTGTCAAAGGAATCTTATGCTCCGGACAGATTGGGCCATTACTGCTCACCCGGAGAACAATGAGACTAAATTGCCCCTTCTCCGAAGTTGAGATACCCAGGAGAAGATTCGCCAGACATTTATGGTACGAAAATAAATGACGGATGTTTTCTAATTTCACCTTATATCATTGATTCGTGTGGAAATATTTGAAATTCGGTTCTTTTTCCTCAATTTTCGCTATGAAACTTGTGCCCGAAAAGTTTTAATTGGTTACAAAATTGGACAACTCGTTCTACACGTACAATTTTCGCTAGCTTGACATGCACTCACAGCACAACGTTTCTAATTATATTTGTAGGTACTTACTTCCGAATGCACTTACATATGTACCTATGTGCACAACTAAATACTTTATCAATGTTAATTTAATCTGACCTGAAATTAATCTTGTTATGAATTTATGTGAACTTGAGCGATGACTTAAGATCTTGTTCAGCGTACAAAGTTCATTTTTATAAGGAGACGTTCTGAATAATCTATTCAATGGAAATCTTTATGGTATCATTGTCGTCAGGAATTAAAGAAAGTTCTCTTATGCTTTGTTTCAATTAGGAAATTTGGCTTGTTTGTTTATATCCTTTTTTATAATACGAAATAATGTTCTAAAACCTAAATTAAGAAATTGCATCACAGCGATAGTTTTGAATTAGGAGTGTTAATGTAGGTAACACAATGATACTGCTACATTTATCACCTAAAGAATTTTTAATAAGCATTAATAAAATAGTGGACATACCTATGTTTTTATATGTTTTTTTTTCGGATTATAAATGCTGATTTGGTTAGAGATTGCCATTCAATAAGGTTTCTTAAGATGACATTTTTTGTGATGTGGATACATAATTTCAAGTAATACACATTTTAAGCCAGCTTTATGCTCTTGATATTAAATCGTTTTAATTATATAACTCTTAATAGCATTCTAGTGGTAGTTTTTGAAGTATGTATGTGAGCAATATGAAACCTCTCTGGATCAGAAGGTGAGTAAGGGGGAGGGAGTAGCCGACACGGGTGAAATCTGAAATAGCCCGAAATGAAACTGTCATGGCGGACAAGTTCTACCAAATGATATGTTTCTCGCAAGAGGGCGCACGTAAAATTCTTAGTTCGTTTGATTTGAATACTTATGCGTGGCGTTTACATAGCACGTTGCACCACAGACTGGGCGTGGCACGTTCATTTCATGTCCATTTGTTCTTGAGTGTTGACGTTGTAGGTTGGAATTGATTTTTATACTTTTTGTAGTTTCTCAGTTTTATAAACCGTTATTGCTAGATGTGAATTTTCATTTTTTAGACAAACGCTTTCTTTTTGGGTACTTTACACATACAATATTGGTTTCTATGTAAACAAAGCTTTGTTTACATAGAAACTAATATTTACGAATATTGCCCGGTTTCTGAAACGTCAAACAGCAGTTATCTGTTTTGGTATCTGGCAATTTAACAAGAACTGTCTTTGTTAAATCGCCAGATACTGAGCAGATAACTGCTGCTTGACGTTTCAGAAACCGGGCATTATGTATTCCAATATTTTATTGTATTACACTAAATAAGTATATTTGAATTATGGCGCAAAAAGTTCTTCCGGACGAAATATACTTCTGTAGATGACGGGCTTGTAGCTGTTTCGTTTCAATATTAGGGAGATTTCATTCTATCCTGATAAGGTTGTTTTTATCTATGGTAGCCGATTACAGAAAGTCAGACAGTAACACATACAAGTTAGCGTTCATTCAAGGACAGCTAGGTTATTACTTTGAAGGCGGAGGGAGAGACAGGGCGCCAGATCAAAGTTCAAATAAAGACGTATAATAGTAAATTTAAAAAAGGTAAGATAAGCTCACTTATCGGAAAAAAAGTAAAACGCAATCTTAGTGTATGACAATGCAAATGTTGACCGCAGTTTGATCAAATCTTAATCGCACATTTGCTCTACAAGAAAAAGTATAAAAACAATTAAAATATTAACTGCCACTACTGTTTTGGACAAGGTCAATAATTACTTACGACTAAGACTACGTTAGTTAAATTCCAATAAAAAAAGAAAAACTCAATGAGTGTAAGTTGTTAGTTTTAATTGCTCAAGAATGAATTACAAATGTTTAAACAAATAATAAAAAAAAGTGAAACGCTACTACAGCAAATAATTTAAATTATAATCCTTGAAAGGTGAAATTCGGTTACTTAAAATTATCGGAAATAAATCAATTAATCATCTAAACGTTACTAAATTCCTCAAATAAAAATACACATTGTGTGTTACGTGGTTTTTAAGAAATTAAAAAAAAAGATTAATCGAAAAATTTGGTATGAAAGCCCGTACGTGACCTTGAAGCTCGGTGATAATGCAGAACTCTGGGAGGCCAGGTGAATGAGGGGGGTGGACGTTGGATGTCGTTTGCACTGGAAATACGCTGTCTCCACGTTTGTACCTCAAGCTCAAGAGAAGAGTCGATAAAAGTTGACAAAAATTGTTTAAAGGTGATAAAAATTGTTTAAAGGTGATAATAGTTATTTATTATACAAGACGATAAAATGGTACTTTATTTTTGAGAGCGTTTTTTAGCGTCGAGACGAAGTCGAGACGCTAATTACGCTCGAAAAGATAAAGGCATTTTATCGTCGTGTGTAATACAACATTTTTTTCTATAGCAGGACAAATTCAAGAGAAAAAATGAAATGTGAACGAACATACGAACATTAGGTACAACTTTTGACATTTTTGACAATCGTGTTGTACCGTCACTATGGATTAATCTGTTCATAATCTGTGTGAATACAAATTAGGTACCTACAATGTTACTTTATCTACCCTTGGGGTTAAAGTGCTACTTAGTCTACTCAAATGAGTTGATAAAAACGAAGTTTAACCTCTGCTATAGAAAAAAAATTATTAAAAGCAAAAACCCACACGAGGGCCCCTACGCGAACTGACTTAGATCGTCAAATAATACACGCACACATGCGATAATTAGTTACTCCTACATCTATTTACAGTGGACGAACTACAGCGGTTATAGCTAACAGCCGAATGTATAATGACAGATATCCAGATTTTT